>JAIGNY010000140.1:0-5000 GCA_020152595.1 Chiridota heheva
GTGGTGTGTGTGTGTGTGTGGCAGTGTCGTGGTGGGCCATGTTTCACTGAGGGAGGGGCAAAAGGCATTTTGGCGATCCTTCCCCCTCCCCCCAAATAAATCATCATACGATTAAAACGTTGGGGACATCTAAATTGCATGCACCGTTTTGATGGCATCGTTTAGGAAATTGCTTAAAATAGTGTTTTAAATCAGTGGGTGAAGCTATCAGGCTGCTAGGGGCCTAAGGGGCGAAGCCCCGGAAGTCATGTAGTCCCCGTGATTTTGATAACAAAAAATTACTACGCAGGTTTCAAGCCCTGTAAGTTTAGTTGCTAAAAATTGTTTCAATCAGCATGGAAGCCCTTGGCATTTCTAGCGATTTGCCAGAGCAGAAAACTGGCTAATATTGTGTCAACCCAGATCGAAGCCCTGTTAGGGGCCTACGGGGTAAAAACCCCAGAAATCATGTGGTCCTCCTGATTTTGATAACAGAAAATTGTTTCAACTCATGTCAATCCCATCTCGTCAGAAGTCCTGCGCTTTTTCGTAATTTTGGTAGCGGACACCCTGCGTTTCACGTGATTTTGATAGCTGCTAGAAATTGTGTGAAATCTGGCAATATGATGCCCACGTTCTGACGCTAGCCCTGCGCTTTTCGTAATTTTGGTAGCAAAAAATTGGTTAAAATTGTGTCAATCTAGGAGCAGGAAGGCTGAAGCCCTGGTAGGGACACAAGAGGCGAAGAGACCTAAAACCCCACGATTCTCATGATTTTGATAGCTGAAAATTACTTTAAATTCTTCATCTTGACAACGAATTTAGCCCTTTCAATCTAATGGTGGGTCCACCAATATCCGGGCTTCTAGAGTTTTAAATTATACAAAAATTGCTGGACCTTACTTGGGAGCCACATTTGCACATTTTGAATGGATGCACCGGGGCACCGATCAGTGCCTCTTGCTACCGGTCAGCAGGGCCGCAGGAGGTGGGACCGGGAGACCTTGCACACTCCAAATAATTGGAAAAGCATGAAGAAAAAAAAAAAGTTAAGTCTTTCTGCAACATGTACGTTCCATATTGTTGATAATTCACCCCTCCGAATAATTTGAAAAGCATGGCAAAAAAAGTTAAATCTTTCTGCAACATGTCCTTATGGGTGCCCTTTCAGCCTTTACAAATCATGAATCTATATTATTTTTGGAGGCATATATATAATCATCATTTTATATAATTACCATATGCGCCTTGAATTTACTCATGGACTTCTCGGGGCTTCCCACTGCACCCCACAAAGGCGGACTGGCAGATTAAAGCAGGTCGGAAAACACAAAATTGGGTCAGGATTTTTTTTTTTAGACAGGGTGGGGTGGGGGAGGGATCTGGAGTGAAGCTATAGAGACAATCCAAATAAAAAATGATATGGACTTGCTTTGTCTGGACTGCACTCAACTGTATATACTAGACTGACTTCTTCAACTGTCACAATCACTTGCTCACAGCAGTTGGCTTAGAATTGGCCTTATTTTTTACAGGTTACCTGGCCACTTTCGGTCCAGGCCAGTGGGCGGGCCATCGGGAGAATCCCGAACCTCTCCCCTGGTACCACTCATAAGCGTAACTTGCCCGAGCGCTGGGGGTGTAAGATCAATTTGGCCGACGCAAATTTGTGTTTTCCCGACTTATCTATAACGTCTTAACGATAGAAACATATCAAAAACAACCACATAATTTAGAACAAGTAAGAACAGATCCCCCACCCCTTCCAACGCCTACCCTTCATGCTTTTATAACTTCTAGATTAGATTATTGTAATTCTCTTTTTGTATGGTGTAAATATTACCACATTACAGAAACTCAACGGGTTCAAAATTGTGCAGCCCGTTTAATTACTAGAACTCCCCGGCATGACCACATTACACCCATTCTTAGACAACTCCACTGGCTTCCTGTATGTTACAGACCTACTTTCAAAATACTGCTCTTTGCTTATAAATCTCTAAATGGTCTCGCCCCTGCCTACCTGGCTGATGAACTTACCCTTTATAATCCACCTCGTAATCTTAGATCACAAAATAAATATTTACTTGTTGTTCCCAAAACCAACACTGCCCGTTACTCAGATAGAATTTTAGTCACTCTGCTGCTACTCTCTGGAACAATTTGCCCGTTTTTCATAAAATGTGCCCCTGATGTCAAAACTTTCAAGAAATTCCTCAAAACTCACTTGTTTGTATTGCATTTTGACTCATAGCTATTTTCAGTACTTTTGATTGTTTTTACTTGTAAGTTCTACTTTTTGTACATTACCAGTTTTATACCTTTCTACCTCGCTTTTACTGCTTTTATAGTTTGTATATACCTTTTTATACTGTTTAGGCCCTTGTATCGGTTATTAAGGTTTTTATATTGTTAAGGCCCTAGTATCGTTTGACTGTATTTAAGCTTTTAATGTGTCTTTCATGTTTTGTCTTTTGTAAAGCGCCAAGAGCCTTTTTTGGATTTGGCGCTGTAGAAGTTGTGAATAATAATAATAATAATACCCCGTGGAAACGTCAGAGATTTGGGTTTAGGAGTACAGTACCATAAGTACAAGGGCCAGAGGCGGCAGAGCGTGCGCGTAATAGCATGGGGCTCAGGGGTTCTGTTTAAAAAAAATATAAAAAAACCCTGCATGTATGGAGGTGCCCAGGGGTACAATTTGTTGCTTTTGATGCCCAAAAATGGCCTAAAATCAACACAAAATTCAAAAATTTAATTTATGAACAGATGGAAAGAAGACAAGTTTAAATTCTAACATTACTGAAAATCTATTCAGATAAACATTTGGGTTACTTTTTGTAAACAGTCAGAGGAGAAGTTTTCCTAAAAGTTAAAAATAATAACTGAGGCACAATCGTGGGGTCCAAGGACTTACCCCTGTAGAAGCTCTGAAGATTTGTTGCTTTTGATGCCCAAGCATTTGGGTCAGTGGCGGCGATTTCTTTTCAACATGGGGGGCAGTGGGGTGGAAGCACCCTGGCAGTGGTGTAGCCAGCCATATCATGGCTTATAAGGCTTCATTTTTTAGGAGGAAGGGGGCATAATGATATTCGTCCTCCAACAAGAATTATTACAAGAATATGTTCGCTGTCCCCCCGGGATCGCCGCCTATGATTTGAGTTACCATTTCTCAACAGGTCAAGATTAAATTTCTCTTAAACATTTTTGGCAAAATATTATTAGATTATTTCACATAATTAAAGCATGTCATTTTCCAAGGGCCCGACACCGAGGGCCTTGGTGGAAGGGGCACCTCCCTACAATAATTTTCAAAGCAATAATTTTGGAAAGTAGGCCTGTTAATTATTCGCCCGACGGTCAATTGCCAACATTCGTCCTGGCTTCTGAGTCTTAAACCAATAGGCGGGATTTGCCTACCGAAAGTTGGGGGAAAAATCAAAAGTGAGAGGAGGAGGTGAGGGAAAATCACGCTAAAATACACAGAAATCACCATAAAAAAGTATACAAGTGACAGGAAAGTTCCCCTTCCTCCTCCTCCCAATCATCCGCCTATGCCGTGGAGAACGTGCCCCACTTTTTCAAAAACTAACAAAAGTGCCTTTTTGAAAATGAAAAAGCCCTACAATTACTGTCAAAATAGGCCCACACTTGATTTTTCTACCTCCTTTTATTATCATTATTATTATTATTATTATTATTATTATTATTATTATTATTATTATTATTATTATTATTATTATTATTATTATTATTATTATTATTATTATTATTATTATTATTATTATTATTATTATTATTATTATTATTATTATTATTATTATTATTATTATTATTATTATTATTATTATTATTATTATTATTATTATTATTATTATTATTATTATTATTATTATTATTATTATTATTATTATTATTATTATTATTATTATCATTATCATTATCATTATCATTATCATTATCATTATCATTATCATTATCATTATTATTATTATTATTATTATTATTATTATTATTATTATTATTATTATTATTATTATTATTATTATTATTATTATTATTATCATTATCATTATCATTATCATTATCATTATCATTATCATTATCATTATCATTATTATTATTATTATTATTATTATTATTATTATTATTATTATTATTATTATTATTATTATTATTATTATTATTATTATTATTATTATTATTATTATTATTATTATTATTATTATTATTATTATTATTATTATTATTATTATTATTATTATTATTGTTATTGTTGTTGTTGTTGTTGTTGTTGTTGTTGTTGTTGTTGTTGTTGTTGTTGTTGTTGTTGTTGTTGTTATTATTATTATTATTATTATTATTATTATTATTATTATTATTATTATTATTATTATTATTATTATTATTATTATTGTTATTGTTATTGTTGTTGTTGTTGTTGTTGTTGTTGTTGTTGTTGTTGTTGTTGTTGTTGTTGTTGTTGTTGTTGTTGTTGTTGTTGTTGTTATTATTATTATTATTATTATTATTATTATTATTATTATTATTATTATTATTATTATTATTATTATTATTATTATTATTATTATTATTATTATTATTATTATTATTATTATTATTATTATTATTATTATTATTATTATTATTATTATTATTATTATTATTATTATTATTATTATTATTATTATTATTATTATTATTATTATTATTATTATTATGTAGATTATTATGTAGATGCTTATATAGCGCTTATATTGAGAACAACACTAAGCGCTTTACATTATCGGGAAAAAGGTGTGTTTTCAATTGCTTCTTGAAATTGATAATGTCACTTGCAGATCTGATGTGGACAGGCAGCTCATTCCAGAGAGATGATCCAGTGACAGCAAAGTTGTAACGACTAACTTGTTTGCTGTCATACTGTCTCCTTATCAGTGGGCCATTAGAGGCAGACCTAAGTCTGGGATCTGGGACATACAGATGAATTAATTCAGACAGATAAATTGGTGCAAGACCAT
>JAIGNY010000140.1:12500-62500 GCA_020152595.1 Chiridota heheva
TGCGTATCTGCCTTGTCTCTTTTTAAGCTCCATGGCCTGGAGTCTACGATCGAATCCTTTTTGTAAAACGTGATAGACCTATACAAACATATTTATATATTTGAAACGGCCTCTATTGGCTAGGCTTGGGGACCCAAACTTGTGCCTTTCATGTAACTGTCAGCAAGTCTGTTAGAGTTAAAAAGAAGATAACAAGAATGTCACTTTTTCATTCTTCTTTAAAAAAAAAAAAAAAAAAAAAAAAATTTTAGAAGCGCCAAACATTTCCAAGAAACCATGCCAAAAACGAGGCTACTGGGTGGGGATGGGGGTCGAGGTCCTTGGAGAAAAAAACTTCAGCCCCCCAAGAAAAAATTGTTCCTACGCCACTGACAACAACTTCCTGGTGAAAGCATTGTTTTGTGATAGCACTATCAATATCTAAGATTACCCCTAATATATTATAGATTTACTGTAAGTTTTACCAGCCTGAGAAAATGTAACAAATTAAAGTAGCCTAATTTTCTAATTTCAGGCATTAGAATATGCTATTAAGAAATAGGCATAACTTCTGAATCATTTTGTTTGAATATAATTTTTAAATGATAACTATGGAGAAAAGTCGGATACCATCCTTCATAGCAGTAGTGATTCATGTTACTTGCCACATAAATGTGTTCCTCAGCCCCAATTTTGTTTTCCCCCTAAACGAAAAGGCTGCATGCCCCGCTGTCAGGGGTGGAGTGGTCAGTCGGTCCATCGGTCAATGACTGATGCCGCTCCTGGCTTCAAACTAGTGTATAACATGTCTCCCAAAGCGTGAAAAACCTTTGGAGCGACCCACCGGGGGCTCAGACTCTCCCCTGTTCAGCCTCCGTCTTGCGGCAACTCGACCGATGGAATTTTAAAGCCCAGTCCGCCCCTGCTTTCCATATTACATAATAATATTCAATTTTATACGACAACTGACCTTTACAAGTCGTAAGCACATTTCCAAAAACAATATTCGCAAAAGCGTATTAAATTGGAACTTGACCAGTTGACAGACATGGATAAAGCAATACTATGACGTCAGTGGACAAGCAGTGACATTTCTATCAAAAGCATGTGTGTGTCTTGTTTATATACCCCACCTATATATCTAAGTAAAATGAAATGTTGAATCAGAGGATCATCAAAATCTCTTTCTTTGACCAGGCCACTACTTCCAGTTGCACTTCATTAGAAGTAAATAATAACCAAACAGTTACTTCATTTTAATCAACACCAGCCTCACAAATTACAAGGCCATTAACTGGCACCTCTGACGAGCCGGTAGAAAACGCTGCTTCCAACGCCGTCAACTACACAAATTCGACTCGCAATGACAGTGCAGAAAATGCCGTTTCCAGTGCTGTCAACAAAGAGGATGGGACTCACACCGACATCGTAAAAAATGCCGCTTCCGGTGCCGTCGACAACGAGGATGCGACTCGCAATGACATCGCAGGAAATGCCGTTTCAAGTGCCGTCGACAACAAAAATGCGTCACGCACCGACATTGCAGAAGATGCCGCTTCCATTGCCATCAACAACGAGGATCAAACTCGTACCGACAGCGCACAAAATACTATTTCCAATGCTGACAGCCACGAGAACCACAGCACAGAACATGCCGCATCCAGTGCCGTCAACAGCAAGGATGCATCTTGCACTGACAGCTCAGAAAATGCCTCTGCCAGTGACATCTTCAACAACAGGTTTAATAAGTTCAAGCAAGATATGGAACAGTCTGCGGAACAAATTCGCAAGGTAAGGAACGTACGGATCATTTGCAGATCATAACTCCATTCGTATCATTTTATGCTTGTGGTATGAAACTACGGCATGAAGAATACAAAAATGGCACTTGTAAAGTTAAATTTCCATGAAGTTATGACAAAATGAACTCATTGTTTGTCTTCGTCTGTCGACTTGGAGGATGAAATGATTATATGATCTTCAATTTATTTGATCCGCCAGTGACAAACAGATGACGTTCGTAGATTAAGCAAATGTTTAGAATATGTGATTCACTTGATGCCAAAACACTAGTAAATTTTACAAAGATATAGTGACGTAGTGTGCTTAACATATGTGAAAGGAACTTAAAATGGGATTTATATTATTCAGTTGAGTAAACTTAACCAAAAGCTACCTTTCTGTCGAATGTTCTTTGAAATAATTGAGTACATACATGATGGAGAAATGTAGTGGATAACATTTTTTTCTTTTGCCTTTTCATTTTAGGCTCAAAGGAAGGGCAGACGCGCCAAAGCTCAGATGAAGCGGCGAGCTGCCAAAGATGATTGTGAATAATTTAATCGCACAGCGCCGGGTGGAGGTTTCTTTTAATTTAATTTCATTTTCAAATCATAATAAATCATTTTACATATGATTAGAACCACCTTGCAATTATTCCTGCGATGTGAAAATGATCTAAAATGATTTCGTGACATGCTTCTGTGGGCACTAAAACAAAATCGTTTAACTGATCTAATTATTCAGTACAGATTTTCTTGCAATATCCCTAATGTAACCCTAAAACGTTCTAAAGCAGACCATTACTTAAAGATTTTTTTCTTTTGTATCATGTGACACCAATAAGACGACGGATACAGACGAAGGACTATTCTCCAAAATCTGAAAATGATGTTTTTGTTAACTCCGTTTGAATATCACCTTGACGACAATAACGTGACATGTACATATTGACACCATGGGACATCTAAAAGAACACGTCCTGAAACATCGATAAGATGTGTGCTTCAGATACAACTTCACCATTCGTTAAACATAGAACTTCTAACATGGGTGGCTTGCACACATCTTCAAAGGGTAGAAAGTAGCGTTGGCAATTTGGCTGGTGGTTAATTTAACAACAAAAGTAGCGGTACGTGTTGGAATTGAACCAACTCGAACGGGTCTAATTTCTTGCTATAGACTTAGTGGTCAATCGACCTTCCCTCTCCCATCTCGACTCATACATCCAACACAATCTTACAGATCTTCAGTAGAAAGCAAGATTTAAAGCCCCGCTATCTGGCCATCATCGTCACTTTTACTCACCAAGTTTTGATAGGGATTGACTTCCAACGCTGCCTTTGCAAGTCCGAGCCTAACGATCTGACGATATCGCAACTGAAGTCAATATTTAACAAATAGACCTACATCCATCTAAAATCCTTAATAAGTTCAAATATGGCCCGTTGAAATTTTGACTCACAATGGAGCATCGCGGTCCTCGTATTTCGCGCAACATACATTGAGATAAACAAATGTGCAACTTATCAGCTTATGGGAGTTCGGACAACCTAACACTCTACAGGGTTTTCAGCATACGAACATTCATTGGAAAGAAATGTTTCTTTTGTGGAAACAACTGTCACACAATGTGCACGTCTACAGTACAGTTTTGTGTTCAATGTCTCTGATGCTTGCTTCCCCCCCCCCCTTCTCCTCCGGAAGGGGGGAGGGCACTTTATACTAAAAGTAGTAGGGGTATGCAGCTCACCAACGAAAAACATACCCACATTATGACATATGTTTTGGTAACTGCAGTATGAAAATATTCAATTTTAATACCCGCATTATGAAAGAAGTTAATTTTGATACCTGCAGTATGAGTATTTAACAAAACATATTGTAAAAATGAACCAGCAATACGAAATTAACACAGTAAAACCTCATTTTTGGGGACCTGCACTACGAAAATGATGAAAAAAAAGACTGTTTTTTTTATAGTAAAAAAAAGACACCTGCACTACGAAAATGGTGCATTAAAGGCACTTGCTCGGGCGGCACATATGCAGTATACCTCACATATGGAAGTGCCACCCCCCCCCCCTTCTCCCTTGGCGGTTTCGTCTCACTCCTTTTCCTGATTCTCTTAAAACGTATATTTATTCTCCCCTCCCCGCCCCATCGGTCTAAATAACAAATTGAACTTTTCTTTCTGTGTCCATGCACTCCCTTTACCCCTCAGTTCCTTTCCTCCGTTTCTTCTTTCACTCTTGTCAGCTTGTACCGTAACGAAGTTTGCCTTAGAGAATGGCTAAACAGACTGACAGAGCGTGTAGCCTATAGGAACTGTGTATGGAATTGATGAGTGCATGCAAGCAGATGTATGTTTTTGTGTTGATAGGTGTTTCAGGCTGGTTCACTGTTTAAGATCCTTTGCTTTGTTGTGTCAAGATCAAAGTGAAATGGCGAAGTATATACTCAGTTATTCAAGGAAATAGCGATTGTCGCAGATAATTGAAGCTGAAATCTCCTCAAATCATTTGAATGACATTGGAGCCTCACTTAGATCATTGAGAGCCATCCTCATTTTAGTTTGTATGTGATATTGTTCCCGTATACGTGCATGTCCATTTGGTCAGTCCTCTGTATGAAACTAAAGCTAAATCCATCGAGCTTATATTAGGCTCATAGAGTCGGTGCTTATCCCCGGTTTCCAATGCGCAAGCGAATGAGAGTAGGCCTACATGGCTCCGCCAGTCCATCGCAGGTTAACTCCCCAGCAGTGCTGGTACTCATGTTACAGCGGAGTGGACTGAAGCAAGTAAAGTGTCTTGCTCATGGACGGAAATGCAGCGCTCACGACGGGAATCGAGCCCGGTACCTTTCTAATACGAATATGACTCCTTAAGCACTGAGCCTGTGCACCTCTTCAGATATACATACATCAACACAGGTGTTTAATAAATTTGTTTTCTCGATCTCAAGCCAATTTTTTTGTTTCTGGATTTCAGAGGTTGCTAAACCTCTCTTACTTATAAACAAAAAATTACATTAAACGGAACAAAACAGAGAAATGGAAGTAAGACAAAGGATCACCAATCACCAACTTTCACATTTGGTTGTTGTTTGCGGTAAACACAAACCTACAATCTTAGTCAAAACTGTTGGGACAATTCAGCGTTTTGAGATCTAAATATGTTATAGTGTTATGTTTCTTTGATATTTTTCCGAGAATTGTAACCCCTACCCCCTTTTCAATGTTGAATTTACTTCTTTCTTAACATCATTTCCAGAAAATCGCAATGGCCAACATTGAATGGGGAGGGGGAGGGGGAAGTGACGACGTTATATATAGTTAAATAGGGGGAGGGACACTAGCAGCGTCAATGAAATGATGAAAATGTCCTTAAAATTATAAAATATTAATTACAAATGAAAGAATAGGGATTGAAGAGGCAATAGAAGGAAATTTCACCATTTATGACGTCTAAATGTGCAATAATTTACAATAGAAAGTAGGTTCATGGAAAGCATCACATAATTTCATTAGGTGTCTCAACGAGTTTTGTCCAAGATTGTAGGTGATGACTATATACCTATATGGGGGTGTGTAGTGATGTTGACAGTTAAGGATTTGGCACTTGTTTGCATTGATAATATTTGATTATTTGGGAAAAGACAAACAAGTTCATTGGAAGTTCTATTAACGATTGATGATCTAATCATATATGAATGATAAACATGCATGTAAGTTCTATGTAATTGGTACAGAAGGCATGGAAGGCAGAAGGAGTTAAATATTGAAAGTGCTGAAATTATAATTTGGCAAAAGTGGGAAAGGGTAATGGAGTATACTTGTAATTGCATAATCTGTTTTTGATGTAAACCTTTAACAACACACATGTAGTCATAGTTAAATATAAAAGCTGAGGAATGTACAAAAGAGAGGACCAGACGGAGATGAGGAAATGGTGAACAATTAAGAGAAGATAGAACAGTGGCGCATGAGAAGAGAGAACTAAATGAGACTAAAGGAAGTGAAGAGGAGGAGAATCAGTGAAAGGTAGACAACCATTTGTCACCTGGAGTTCTGGACAAGATTATTACAAATACAAGTGCGGTTACTTTCTTGACATTAAATTACCCCCTTTGTTCCCTTTCCCTTTAATAATAATTTCATTGCTTACTTATCTATCATCATAATTTACTACCTCTTAATTATTGTCTTCAAAATCTTTCCCCTAAATTCCCGCCCTTCTATATACTTCCTTAATTCTCTGTAATTAATATAAACATTGATTTGTCCCCTTTCAAATAAATCCCTCTAATTTTCTGCCCATCCCCATTCTTTCGTAATTCCATATAATCAAATAATAAATATGAGAAATACTGGTATGATATATTGAAATAAACTTTTTAATGTCCTAAATTTCCATTTAAATTTGTTTAATCATCCATAAAACTTGTATCCTCCCCTACATTTACCCTTTAAATCTGCTTTTCTCTACTCAATCCCACCCTTTACTTTCACTTGTTATTGACTACTTAATGTTTGCCAGCTTGCGTAAATCTGTAATATTTGTGTACTTCATATCTCTGATCATTTGCGCATGCTTGTTTGATCTTTGTTTGCGCATTCGCCCCTCATTTGCATGGTTGATCTGCTGTTATGCAAATTGCGCTGAGGTTTAGCGCAGAAACTGGTTCGATTTGTGCCATGTCAAGTAAAAGTCCCCTCGCAGTGTAACTGTTTTTGCGTGTAATAACTATTTGATCCACAAGACACACCAATTTTGTTGCTTCAAAGTCTACCCCGAGAGAAAAATTCGCGAAAAATCATCGCGTTGTTTCTGCGCTGTTGTACCACTTTCTATCGTAAGCCGTCTCCATAGCTACACACAGTCTGCAACCACACACATTATCTGATTTTGTGAAATTGATTATGACTGGATTGCTTAGCACAAATCCTAACGATATAACTTAAAGGTAATGACCATTAAGCTAAAATCTACAGCTTTTGACAATTTTTCTACTTAAGATCTCTTTTGATGGGCCCGTATGGGGCTGCTTCTTCCAACAATTTTCACAAGGTTCACACTGTAGTGTGGGCATGTGGGGTGGGCCGTTTTCACTTGACCTCTTTAAACTAAAATTTCGTCGATGCCTCAAGCAGGGTTAAACCATGTACATGTACCATTATACCGTTACAAAGTGACCATAATCTAATAATGAGAGTTTATCCAGGCTCAAAGGGATAGGCTGATTGTTATACGTGCTGATCTGCGCATATATCAACAACTTGCATGGAAAATCCCTCATCTAGTACCAAGGAATTTATTCTTGGACCCTAGCTACCTGACTGCCTCTTCATCCATAGACTATGGCACACTTACGGACTTGCAAGGATCATTCTCCGTTTATGATGAGACCAGATGGTGCGCTACGTCTTGTAACTGTCAAAACCAGTCAAATTGCCAACTGGATTCAGAAAGGTGATGAAGTTCGCACCCTCTTTTTGATAAGAAAGTGACACAAATCTGAGGCACATTCTTTCTGAAGATGTCTTAAATGTCACGTTTTTGTGAAGATGTCCTAAATGTCACGTTTTTGTGAAGTTAAATGTCCTGATTTTGTAAAGTCGCCAATGGTACAACAGAGCTTATACCTGTAAGTTGTGATTTCTGTTTGGGCGTTCTACATCCTTAACGCTCTCAAAGTGTGAAAATCACTTAAAATCGATGTCCACGGAAGTTTGTCACGGATTTCTGGGTGTTAAACTATTCGGTTGCAACAAATGCTAATTTAAATAAACTATTGTATAAAGCAAAATTATCTGCTTCAACTTGCCTCACCCCGCCGCTGTGCAAATAAAAGATGTTTAAAAAAACAAAAAAACATTTACATTATACTATATTGAGATCTCTTTATATACAATCTATACTCGGTGCAATACATGAATTCTAAAAGCATTTTTTATGGTGTCCGTTTCATTTTTGCCGACAACTTAGTTCCATATCAGCAGGGATGATACAGGGAAGAATTCCTTCATTCTGCGGGTGCAAGGTTGTGCAGGTGATTTCGCGGGTGTGGGTGGTTTGCGGGTGGTTGTACTGGTGTGGGTGATGGTTGTACTGGTGTGGGTGATGGTTGTACTGGTGTGGGTGATGGTTGTACTGATGTGGGTGGTGGTTGTACTGGTGTGGGTGATGGTTGTACCGGTGTGGGGTGATGGTTGTGCTAGTGTGGGTGATGGTTGTACTGGTGTGGGTGATGGTTGTACTGGTGTGGGTGATGGTTGTACTGGTGTGGGTGATGGTTGTACTGGTGTGGGTGATGGTTGTACTGGTGTGGGTGATGGTTGTAATGGTGTGGGTGATGGTTGTGCTAGTGTGGGTGATGGTTGTACCGGTGTGGGTGATGGTTGTGCTAGTGTGGGTGATGGTTGTACTGATGTGGGTGATGGTTGTGCTGGTGTGGGTGATGGTTGTACTGGTGTGGGTGATGGTTGTACTGGTGTGGGTGATGGTTGTGCTGGTGTGGGTGATGGTTGTAGTGGTGTGGGTGATGGTTGTACCGGTGTGGGTGATGGTTGTGCTAGTGTGGGTGATGGTTGTACTGGTGTGGGTGATGGTTGTACTGATGTGGGTGATGGTTGTACTGGTGTGAGTGATGGTTGTGCTGGTGTGGGTGGTGGTTGTACTGGTGTGGGTGATGGTTGTACTGGTGTGGGTGATGGTTGTACCGGTGTGTGTGATGGTTGTGCTAGTGTGGTTGATGGTTGTGCTGGTGTGGGTGATGGTTGTGCTGGTGTAGGTGATGGTTGTGCTTGTGTGGATGATGGTTGTGCTGGTGTGGGTAATGGTTGTGCTGGTGTGGGTGATGGTTGTGCTGGTGTGGGTGATGGTTGTGCTGGTGTGGGTGATGGTTGTGCTGGTGTGGGTGATGGTTGTGCTGGTGTGGGTGATGGTTGTGCTGGTGTGGGTGATGGTTGTGCTGGTGTGGGTAATGGTTGTGCTGGTGTGGGTGATGGTTGTGCTGGTGTGGGTGATGGTTGTGCTGGTGTGGGTGATGGTTGTGCTGGTGTGGGTGATGGTTATGCTGGTGTGGGTGATGGTTGTGCTGGTGTGGGTGAAGGTTGTGCGTGTGTAGATGGTTGTGCTTGTGTAGGTGATGGTTGTGCGTGTGTGGATGGTTGTGCGTGTGTGGATGGTTGTGCGGATGTGGGTGGTTGTTTGTGTGGGTGTGGGTGGTTGTGCAGGTGTGGGTGATTGTGCTGGTGTGGGTGGTTGCGAGTGGTGTTGTGCTGGTGTGGGTGGTTGTGCGGGTGTGGGTGGTTGCGCTGGTGTGGGTGATTGTGCGGGTGTGGGTGGTTCTGCGGGTATGCCTGCAGGGTGGGGGTATTTGCTAACCAGGATTTTATATAAATGTGACAACATATCAAAGAAAATGTGAAAACAAACTAATATTTCAAATAGAGAGTTATCAAGACTGACATTTTGTCGCAATTTGACCAATTTTGCAGCCTGTCCAACGTTGGAGACAAAACAATCAAAATTTACGAAAAGCAAGATGAAAAATGTTTTTACCAAATCACAATTCTTCCATTTTCGGTAAATTGTCTTTAATTATCGGGAAATTTTCTTCACTTTTTGGTAAAGTTGCCAATTGTTTCAAAAATTTCCCATGAATTAACATTTTACCAATTTTTGTCTATAATTTATCAAAGAAATCAATCGGGCAGGTGAGATCCTCTCAGGGGAAGTTTTTACCCCCCCCCCCCTCGACCCACCACCCCGTCCCACGCTTCATAGGTCTCTGCTCCTTCCCTATGTAGCAGCCAAGTCACAGTCATTAAGCATGAGAGTGCGTGTTATTCTTAAGTATTCTTTGCAATTAGAGATCTGCATTCATGGCAGGTGAGTTGTTGATGTATAGAAAATATAGGCTATATAAATACGTCAGGTTGTTGATGAAGAAAAACGTATAAATACAGCCATTATAATGCTAAATGCTACCTTTCCCAAGACTCAGTCTTTCACGGAATTTCCAGTAGCGTCTTGAATTGCGCAAGAATCAATTCATACAAGTTTTGATGGCGCAGTTCCAGAAAATTCCACAAGCAAAGTTCTAAAATGTTCTGAGACTGACGTATTCTTCTAGAATTGGAACATTATACAAGATTACGATACATCTAAATATATCTTCGATGATATTATTGAGGGCGAGGTTTTCTAGCAAAGACGAGAATAAACCAAGAATTGTGTATAAAAGTAGCTGATTCCAAGATTCCAGATTTTAATAAATTACCGATAGTGTATTTGTGCAAATTCTTTTATTTGTGCGCAAATTTTTTTATCTGTTTATTTTCCATTAAATGTTGCAGCTAATCGAAAAAAGTCCGACAAGACTCGTGCAATTTTCACAAAATGTTTGAATGATTTTACTAAATTTCCCTCTAATGTTATCAACTTTATTTCCACAAAATTCCTAATTTGACCTCCCCATTTGGGAAACCTTATCCGAGGAGAAATCGTTTGGTAGGCTTATCAGTTTTTGCGGGAAATTTCTATCATTTTCGGAAAATTTCCGTTATATTTGGTCAGTTTTCTTTTTTTCATTTAAATTTTCGGTAAATTTCCTTCAATTTTCAGGAAACGTTGCCAAATTCAAGTTTCCAATAATTTCAAAAAGTTTTCTTCAGTTTTACCAATTTCTTTTCAATTTTATGTTTAAAATGTCCAAATTTGGCCTCCCATGTCACCATGGAAACCTGCATACAACCGAGATGAAATTTTCTCAATTAAGATATTAGTTTCCCCCCAAAAATTTCCTTCATTTGCGGGAAAATTCCTTTCTTTTCGGGCAATTTTTTTTTATTTTCGGAAAAATCACTTCATTTTCGGGATTTTATATATTTTCGGAAAATTTCCTTCCAGTTCGAGCAATTATTGGAAAAATTTCTTTCAGTGTCGGAATTTTTTTGTCAATTTTTGGTAATTTTCCTTTATTCAATTCTTCTAAAATTTCAATAATTTGTAGTTTTTTTCCTTCATTTTTATCAATTATTTTCTGTTAAATGTTGTTAACAGGTCAATGATTCCTCAATTTTAGCTTAAACCATTCCCGAAATAAACTCCGTACGTACAGTATATTTTACACTGTATGTATGGAGTGTGAAGGCAGTGATGCGTACATTTTCGGTGGCCTTGGAGTTGTGTAAGGGCGCGAATTTTACATGCATGCTAAACAGCCAAACGCGTATTATTATTATATATTCCAGTACAATTTTAAAATATTTGTAAAAAGGAAAAAGTACATGCATATACATATTAAAACTCATAGCAGAAAATAAAAGAATATGAATAAATAAATAGGGTGAAAAATTAAAGATAAAAGGTTTAAAACAGTAATTCTAACTCTCCTGTCTGTAAGTAAATTGCCGCGCGGTAAATGAATGAATTTTTGTAGACGTTTATTCTGTATTTTGGCAATATGTTAGGGTTTCTGTTTGAACGTGCTAGATGACTTTGTAATGTATTGTGTAAAGGATGGTTTTGTTCTTTGTTGTCGCCATTGCAATGAATTCCGATTTCACCCTCTCATTTAAAATTCAATAAGCATGGGATAATGTAGGTTAAGAATCTTTGAAGTATTTCCTGATTCTGTCTTTCTGTAAGATTAAATGATACCAAACGGGTACAGTATAAAGAACCATGGGCGTAGGAGGCGGGAAGGAGGGGTGGGGAAGTGGGGACTGCAGCCCCCAACAAAATATTTATGTGAAAATTCGGGCAATATTCTGAGAATTTTTCGGGCACCTACCCTGGCGGTACCGTTGGTACGTATCCGCGTTATGAACCTCGCGGAAAAGGGGGGAAATTTTCACAACAAACGCGGACCGCGATTTAGCAAAAAAGGGTACTTGAAAAGCGCCTATATATTTGGTAATTCACCAGTGTGTTTTTCAATGGGTAAATTTATATCATTATTATCATCATTATTATTGTAACGACTTCCACAAAAATTATAACCAATATGGAAGGGTAACACGGCAAATAATTGTATGTAATTAGCATGCGATGTAATAACCGATGTATGCCTATATGACAATGGCGTAACTACGGGAGGGGGAGGGGGGGGTGGCAGGGGGAAACTGCCCGGGGCAGTATTCCTCTCGCCCCCGGCCCGCAGAACCTTAGTTACGCCACTGCTATTATGATATGTACATTAACATGTTGATTATTGGGGTTATATTTTTCGGGCAAGTCGTTACAGCCTCCCCCCCCCCCCTTCCCAAATCAAATTGGGATCCTACGCCCATGCAAAGAACCAGTGATAAAATAACTGATTTAAAAAAGATAGCATTAAGATTACAAAAAGATAAAACTGATGTATGGTAAACTCGAAACAATATAATAAACTTTGCTTAAAATTTTGGACACATGATGGGAAAAATCAGTTTATCATCAATACATACACCAAGATAATCAGTTTTTACGCATTTTGCAACCTCTGAACCATGAATAAATATGTTATCTGATTTTGTTTTCAAAAGCCCTGTATGTTTGACGTTTTTGTTTACAAAGCACATTTTCTTTGATAAGGCATGACAAACAGGTATGAGGCATGCAAAACAGCCAAGCGGGTATAAGGCATGCCAAACGGGTATAAGGCATGCCAAACGGGTATACGGCATGCCAAATGGGTATAAGACATGCCAAATGGGTGTAAGGCATGCCAAACGGGTATAAGGTCTGCCAAACGGGTACAAGGCATGCCAAACGGGTATAAGGCATGCCAAACGGGTATAAGGCATGCCAAACAGGTATAAGGCATACCAAACGGGTGTAAGGCATGCCAAACGGGTATAAGGCATGCCAAACGGGTATAAGGCATGCCAAACGGATATAAGGCATGCCAAACGGGCATAAAGCATGCCAAACAGGTATAAGGCATGCAGCCGCCGGGGAAGGTGAAATCCTTTCAGAAGAAGCATTTTTTATTTCAATTTTTTTCAAATGGACTATTATGTTAATTTGAGTCGGCAGGTAAATCATAAAATTTACACCTCCAGTTAGTGGTCTATTAAAGCACCTGGGAAAAAATTGCCAGTCATATATGCAAGCGGAAAAATTGCACTGGTAATTTAAGTTGCTGCTAAGCGGAAATCTCCAATTTTTGGGGAGTATCCTTCAATTTCCCATCATTTCAGAAATTTTCTTCAATTTTTCTTCAACTTTCATCCATTTTCAGAACATTTCCTTTTTGAGAAATTTCCTTCATTTTCGGGCAGTTTTTTTCTTTCGTTTTTTGGAGATTTCTTTTCATTTGAGAAATTTTGCAACATTTTCTGGAAAAGTCCTTCATTTCCAGGCAGTTTTGATCGATTTTCGCTAAATTTTGCCAATTTTCGCGAAATTTTGCCATGTCAGGAAATTAATTCAACTTTGGGAAATGTCAAATTTTACCAAAATTTCCAGGGCAGGAAACATGCAATATATGTTTTGCCTCAGTGACACGTCTGTTTATGGCCGTCCTCTTCAAGATCCTTGAGGGTCCACGTCGGGGCTTGGCGGGTGCATGGTGTTACTTGTAGGCTCCATCAACGTGTGTCCCATCCATCCCCACTTCCTCCTTAGGATTTGTTGATTGGCGGACTCCTGTCCTGCTCTCTGGCACAGGTCCTCGTTGCGGAGTTTGTCAGGCCAATGTATTCGAAAGATCCTTTGGAGGCAGGTGTTTTGTGAAGGTTTGAATCTTCTGCTGTGTTTTCTTGTTAGTTCTCCACGTTTCGAGGCCATACAGTATAACTGATTTAACACTGGAGTTGAAGATTTTGAGTTTTGTTGCTCTCCTTATTTTCTTGGAAAACCAGATGTTCTTCAGCATAACAAAAACAGTTCTTGTCAGGGGCGCAACTGAAGGGGAGGAAGAAAGGGTAGGGGGTGGGGGAAAAGTAAAAATAGAAATTACATACAAACATTTGGTCAGGCAATTCTAATTTTGACTATTTCGTCGGACAAACAAAATGGCCCAGTTGTGAAAACAAGTTGTTGGAAAACTAATATGGTTATACCTTCATGTTTTTGCTTCTTCGCAAAGTAACAAAATACTTTTGAAAATGCATGTCATAGTTGTTTTTATTTTCATGGTCATATGAGCTACCCCCTCCCCTCCCTTCCCCAGTTGGCCGGTGTAAAAGTAAATTTTGGACTCCCGGCCCTTAATTTCTAGGATATTTGGGCCCCAGACAATTAAGCTGAAGCCATCCAGTAAATTTGATTCCCCTCATATTAAAAACGGTCCGCTAGAAAATTTGGGCCCAGCTCGTCTTTCCTAGGAAATTTGAATTGCAAGAAAAAACACTTCTTCTCCCTTCACAATAAATCTCAATGCCGTTTTGCGTAAAGCACGCTTTTTTTCTTTAGTGTATTCCGATGGGTACTGCCCAGATCGAATATTATATTTTTTACCGAAGTATTTATTGAAAGCCATTTTGTTTGTGGGAAAATTCTTAGAGTACAACGGCGCTGTATAAATATTACTAACTTCGGTTTTAGCTTATCACTTCAGTACACAAAATTATTTGACGGAAACGTACAGAAACACCAGTGAATTACCTAGTAAAATCAGTCCGGAGGGGACCAAATTCACTAGACATTCCTTAGGAAATAAGGACCGGGAGGGGGAAGGAAGGGGGGAAGGAGGGGGAAGGAAGGGGGGAAGGAAGGGGGAAGGAAGGGGGAAGGAAGGGGGAGGGGGTCCAAATTTACAGGAGAAAAATGTAGAATCACACCGGACTCTGATCTTAGTCGAGCAGAGAAGTAGGCCTATATAATATCGGATGTACTTGAATCAGAGTATATCTTAGTCATCATAGAGTATATTTCTCAGCCGGCCCAGATAGATGTTAGAATCATGTACTCCCGTCTGCCGATTCGGCATGACATGCATGATGCTGACAACATCATCCTTGAACGCCAAGTCGGGCACAGATGTAAAAATCGGATGCACTGTTTAAATCAGTGTGACATCTCAATCATGCCCGAATCGTCTAGATATCAGAACCATCTCCACTCGTTTCAGTATGATGATGATTGAACTCGGGTTGGGCAATTGGGATGTATATGAAAGATGCCCACCCTCACACGTTTAAAATTCAGAGCCCCTAAGATCATCAGCCATTTTTGGGCATCAAAAACTAGAACTCTTCTCAGGGATTCGCCCCTGGACCCTATCAGAGTTGCGGCGTCCATGAACCTAACAATTCTCTCAGTTTCTCCTCGGCCCGTTTAGAAGTGGTAACTCAAGATTTTAACATTATAGAAAACAAAACGTTCTTCTTTACATGAATTACATTTTGGATTATCAAAATTTTCCCACTTTTTGTTGATTTTCAGCCATTTTGGGGCATCGAAGATAAGAGATCTTCGGAGCTTTTCCCCGTCCAAGGAATCCCACAATCGCATTAAGAGGGGGCACTTGGGCAGATTCTCCATATACCCCACTTTATATTTTTTGCAAGGGGGCACACACCTTCGTAGGGGGGGGGGGACAGCCCCGTGCTGGCTAAAAGCATGGGGGTGCCTGAAGTCAGCAAGATCAAAAACACAATTAATTTTGAAATTGCTAACATATGTGGAGCCAATCTCCAGGATATTCAAAATTTGTGGAGCTTATCCAGAATATTCAAAATTTGTGGAGCTCATCCAGAATATTCAAAATTTGTCCATGCTGACTAGATTATTTATGCACATCGTGGTGAATTAAGGGAATCGGACTCAAAATCAAAATGTCAGACCTTCAGGTTTGGGGGACAAAATGGCCCTCGACCACCAATAAAATTATTGGCCGCAACGGCCTTTATCCAGTTCACTCATCAAACGTCAACTTTAGTTTGACCATCTAGTTCTGTTTCACCCCTTTCAATTTCCTTCTGCCCCAAATAATATTAAAAGTGAGGGGTCCTGCACGACTTTGGGATTGGAAACGTTCATAGGAATTTCCATCATTTTCTTGCTTTGAGTATTATTAAAATGGACAGAACCAAAATTTCCCCTCATTAGTCAATATCAAGGAGTCGCACATTAAAAGTTTTGTCCCAGATTTCGAATGAACTTTCTTGGCCCGAAAAAAAAAAAAAAAAAAAAAAAAAACCTCAAGAGCTTTTAAATTTTGTTCTAATAATTTTCAAAAGGGTTTGAAATTACAGGAATTTTTTCGGAAAATTGACTGATTCTTTAAATTAAACTTAATTTATTAGAAAATCGACTGAATTTTCCGGAAAAATTACCTCAAAAATCAGATAATATAGAAACCCATACACGCCATATTTAAACATCTCCAGTTATTCATGAAAGGAATATTCCCATGGATTTTCATTTTTTCATATATGAAAGAGAAAATCTGTAGAAACAAAGTGGTGAAAAATCTATATTAATATATTATTCCTATTAGAAGTTATAACAATTTGAAGAGTAGAAAAATGTTCTTAAGAACACCTTGTACAAGTATATGTCCTTCAGCTTGGTGATGTCTCAAGGCAATTCCAGCACAGTTCTTATGTATTTCTTATACATCTCATCACTTTGTTTACATTAACAAATAGCAGTTTTGGTCCATTATAGAGATAGGAGTGGAATATATCATTTACAAGAAAAATGTTGTTCTTGCTTGGTGTACATCACATTTACAATAATAAAAAAAAAAAAAATCCAAATCATTTTTAAAGAAATACAAAAGACGTTTTGTTGAAATTGTCTCTATGACATCACACAGATGTTGCCAATCAGTAACTTGCACTGCCATGAAACATGAAATTTGAAAACTTCCAGTCATTTTACAGGTTCAGCTTAGTTGTAAATAAAACTCATTTATCTCCTAAATTCATTTTCATTTGTTGAACCCCAGGCTCTTTTCATCTCCATAGAATGTGACATCATCCTGCCAAATTTTTGTGTTCAAATTTTTGTCTTCAAATTTGTTTAAATTTTTGTTTTAAAATAAAATATCAAATATATTAGATAATAAAATATAATCTAGTTAGCTAAAATAATCAGTTAAAAGTCATCTGATCTGTTTTATTATACTTTGAGGAGAACTCGGTTTTTTTATTCTTGAAGAAGCCATTTACTGACCTACCTCCTCAAGTAATAAAATGTTATTGGTTATGAATCTTAGATAATATATTTAGTTGGTATAAATATCAGTGTTTGAAAAACTTGTAGCAAAAATGAAAAATCTTCACTGATTATTTTCAGTCTCTATAAAATGCACTCATTTTTCGGTCTTGTGCCCTTTATAAATGTGTGCTGCTATCATGGCTATTAGGGGCACATAGCCAGCAAGTAAGCCTGGAAGTGTAATGTCCAAAGATAATTACATGCTTTGTGTGACAGGAAGAAAATTTTGGGCTTCCCCTTAGGGACGCCACTGGAAGTCTGCCCAATTTATATCTAGAGCATCAATATGCATGATTCATAGATAGGACATTTAATGCGGAACAGGTCACCTGTATGTATATATATATATATATATATATACTATATATATATATATATATATATATATATATATATATATAAAATATATATATATATATATATATATGAAAACATATATATATATTATATTATACACATATATATATATATATATATATATATATATATATATATATATATATATATATATATATATATATATATATATATATATATATATATATATATATATATATATATATATATATATATATATATATATATATATATATACATATCTATATCTGAGACTTGTTGGACCAAGTTGTATAATATTGATTAATGTATAGGCTATAAGCCTTTCAAATCTGAATCAGCAATTTCTGGAAAACTAATTTAAATGACACATTGCCGAGATTCACGTGTCCATAATGCTCAGGCGGCACATATTGTATATATATATATATATATATATATATCATCACATATGGAAATGTCTCCCCCTCCCCTGGTACACACCAAGCCGTTCAAGGTTTATTCATAACAAAATATGTTTTTTTTCCCTTCTATGAACATAAATAAATATACACCTGAATCTATTAATATCATCGCTATGGTAATCGTTTCTCTCTAAAGAACCACAAAAAGCCAAAATGAATCCTGCCGGTTTATCTATTTCCTCGTCATACATCACTGTCTGTATCTGACTTAGGGGAATCTCCTGAACATTAATCATCTCTCCTTCGTCAGCTGCTCCGCCTCCTTTTGTTTTCCGCATTGAATCTTTTATCTCCGCATAAAAGAGTGTCTGCTTAGCCCCATTCAGACCTACACTTGACCTGCAGAAGAAATTGATCAAATGCAAAGGGTAAAGGATTCAAGTCTAAAATTGATGAAGTTTTCTCGTACATCACAATAAATCAGACCCCTAGCTTTGCTGTTTTACAGGGGTGGCTCGTCCCGTCCATCCGTGGGCCCGCCCTGCCCCCCTGGGGGTCCGCCCTGCCCCCTGGGGTCCATTCTGCCCCTGATGAGAAAATTATTATTTATTTTTTTAGATCTTAATCATCTTAATTAACCTCATAAATGAATACAGAACACAGAATGATAGCATAGTAAGCAATTGTCCTGTTTGTAAAGGGGCCGCTGGACTCCATGACGAAAAGACGCAGTGCTTTGCATGCGCAACAAGTCTAGCACCCTGCCTCCATTTAAATCAAGCTAGGGGTCTGCAATTTGTCTGTGGAACAGATGCAGTGGCATAGCTACTTGTTGGGACACCCCCGTTCCCCCGTTCAATGAGTGGAAAATGGTGTTAAATGCTGTATTTCCTAGCAAAATATTTTGAAAACACTGGTAAAAGGGGAAGGGGAGAGAATTTCCCTAATAGGGACATAAGGATTATAACGGATTTCTTTATAAATGTGACTAAAAGTTTCCAAAATGATGTGACACAAAGTTTTAACAGCACGTTTTGATAATTTCATGTGTACACAAAAATTTCCTTGACCCTTACAAAAGAAAAACAATTTTTCATCAGCTAGAAAACTTGCTGTAGATTATACAGAAATACAAAGCATTTCAACATCCTGCTGGGCTGATGACATCATAATCTGCATGCTTTGAAATCAAAATGGCACCTCCCATGGTACTATTAAGTAGTAGCATTAAAGTTTTTAATAATTACAAAAAATGTGTTAGATTGCTTCAGGAGTTATGAAACTTGGTCAATACATTTCGTTATTTTCAATTCTATTATATGAAATAAGGATTATGTCAGACTTTATGTCCTCAAAAGTCCTCTTTCATATAAGACAAACTTGCTTGGCCTCTGCATTAGTTTGTTTGTTTGTTTGATGAGGGCTTAATGGCACCACAACAACCAAGGTCAAATTGTGCCTGAGAGGTCAGATCATTCTAGAGGTAAGAAGTAAAGGAAACAGGGGGAGAATGAGAGAAATTTAAGGACAAAAGGTCAGAAAGCTGTGATGGTGAGGGAAGGTGCATGGTTGAAACAAAAACAAAGTAGAGAGGGCTTGGAAGAGGAGAATTAAATATGGTGTAGAGGGAGGCATGATGAAGGAAGGAGATAATTTTATCCGGAGGATTTTTATGGAAGAACTCAGCAATTGAGTTGTAAGGAGCGAGGGAAGCTCTGGGAAGGTTGTACATGGGGCAAGCAAGGAGAACGTGATGGATTGTGAGGGTGCAATGGCAATTGTTGCAGAGGGGTTGGGGGGAGCCAATAAGAAGGTGGGAGTGGGTGAGATGAGTGTGACGAATTCTAAGACGGGTAATATGAACCTTGTCAATACAAGAGAGGTCCTTTAATTATTTCCACACAGAGACTGCAAATAAAACTCACCGGCAACTTGTGATTTTTTCAAGCTTCCCGATTGGAACATCATATCCAGTCTCTTCTAAAATCTCTATTTGAGCTATTTCTGGAAGACTGACATCTTTATCAACTATTCCTGCACAGAGTTCAAGGGTCATGCCAAGTTCTCCTGGAAATTTCTCAGTGTCGATTGTTGAACCGACAGTGTAGGCTTTTGTTCTTGAAGCATACACAGCTGCAATAAATGGTAGTTTTGAATTTTCAGGATGGAAATCAAAAATTATTCATAAAAGTGTTTCAATTGATGAATTCTATACATATATATTTTTTCCATCTGTTTATTTTCCTCATTTTCAGCAACAAAAATGATAATACCCAGAGGTCTACAGATGCTCCACTGATTGGGTTTTTTACAAAGTTATTTCACAATAATACAAATCGTACCAGCAAAACTATCAGAACATGCAATTGTTCAAAATGTTAACAATGCGAATAAAAGAAAACACTTTAATGAATATCTATCTCATCATTAAAGTCAAAGGCGACATAAAGTCTCACATAATCCTTATTTCATATGATAGAAAATAACAAATTTTTCTGATGAAGTTTCATAACCCTTAAGCAATCTAACATAATTTTTTAAATTATTAAGAACCTTAATTCTACTACTAAAATAGTACCATGGGAGCCGCCATTTTGATTTCAAAACATGCAGATTATGATGTCATCAGCCTAGCAGGATGTTGGAATGCTTTGTATTTCTTTATAATCTACATCATGATTTTTAGGTTATGAAAAACAAAATTTGTATGTAAAAGGTCAAGGTCATTTTTGTGTTCACATCAAAACATGCTGTTAAAATTTTGTCAGATCATTTTAGAATAAAAACTTTAATCACATTTATAAAGAAATACATTAAATTTCTTATTGGGGAAATTATATCATCATGCACAATATTGCAATACAGAATTTAACAAAATGGCAGCCTCAGGTGTCAACTTCAAACATGAATAACGTGAGATAGAAATACAATTTTGACTTGTTGTTTTTGGCAGTTGGTTAAGATTTGTGTCCTCTATCATATGAAATAATAATGTATCAGACTTTAGGTCTTCCTTAAAGAGAGAGGCTCATCTCAGTTCATACATCGTTTGCCTCTGAAAATTACGAGCAAAAAAAGAAAAAGCAACATTCAAGAAAAATGGTTCTGGTGGGCAGGACTCGAACCTACAACTGTTGGTTAAAAATAAGTCTGAATCCCATCATCTGACCGACTAACCTACATGTAGCTTGAGGTTTTAATTAATATATACCGCAAAATAAGGGCTAACGAATCGTGCAGCTATTGGTTGAATTTTAAACAAATCAAACAATTTGAATCGAGTTCTAAACCTCTTGTTCGTACAAAGATTTCGCCTCTTTAAATAGATAAACACTGAAAACAATAAGGGAAAGTTTTTTTTTTTTAAATAGAATATGGTTTTTGTTATTTTCTTGCCCTTAACATCATATAAGATGAACATCCTTGACCCCTGAACTTATCCTTTAACCAATGAGTGAGGTGTCACTAACATTTAAAATGTTTAATATTAAATACTTTACCTGGTCGAAACTGGTTAACAACAACAAACACTTCCCTATCAGAGTTGAACAGGAGAATTGCAACACTGTTGAAAGAAAAGTTTAGAAAAATGTTAAAAGTTAAAAAAAATGTTAAAAGTTAAATTAAAATATCAAAAGTAAAAAAAAAAAATGTTTAAAGTTAAAAAAATGTTATAAGTTAAAAAAATGTGAATGATCAGATCAGGAAGATGGATATATTGCAAGGACCACTCAAAAGGAGGTTTCTATCCTTTGGACCCTTTCTGCCTGTTGGGAGAGGGGAAGGGGGGGGGGAACACTTCACACTACAAGTGGTAGAGGTATGCAGCCCATCAACCAAAAATTATACTCATAGTATGACATATTTTTTGGTACCTGCAGTATGAAATGATAAAATTTTGATACCTGCAGTATAAAAGAAGTCAATTTTGATACCTGCAGTATTAAGTATTTTACAAAAATACTGTAAAAATGGACCAGCAATACAAAATTAACATAGTAAACAGCATTTTTTGGGACCAGCACTATAAAAAAAAAAAGATTAAAAAAAAGACACCTGCACTACAAAAACGATGCAAAGAAGGCAGCTATTCGACACATGTACATATACATCACATTTGGCAGTACCCCGCTCCTCCCCCCGTACGAAATTAACACAGTAAAACAACATTTGGGGGACCAGCACTAAAATAAAAAAAAGAAGTAAAAAAGACACCTGCACTAGTACAAAAACAATGCACAGAAGGCACCTGTTCGGGCGGCACATGTATATATACATCACATGTGAAAGTACCTCCCCCACCCTGGTGAAAGGACTTACCTCCCCCCACCCCGATGAAAGGACTTACCTGTCATGAGCGTGCAGATAATCCCATGCTCTTTGTTTTCCATCCTATTTTAGAAAATTAAACAAATAAACGAAGTTAAATTTATTTCTGGCATCTTCTTGAAATTAAAAAATAAATAAAATAGCTAAACAATATAAGTCTACAAAGGGAAGTAGTGCTGGTGTGTCGTAGAAATGATCTCATGCCGATTCATACCTCTCTATAGTATAACAACTGTATGGTAACTCCAGCTGTGATAAACGGCCACCCACTGCACTTTGCATGATGAAGAATTTGATCTGTCATAACAACACCAATTTCAAATAAATCACTGTTATTACAGGGTGGGGAGCTGGGGGCTTAACCCCCCCCCCCCCCCCCATCACCCAATAATTTTAGGTGAACATATGTTAACACATTACCCGACCTAATTAGCCCCCAAATATTGTAATCACATGTCACCTGACCTCATTAGCCCCTCCCCAATATTTTGAATGCTCCGCCACCCCTGTAATATTATCAATATTATTATGTAGTACAACTGCTGTCACAACAGTCTGGAGTGTCTGGAGCATGAGGTTCGTAGAACAGGCCAGGGTCCTGAGACAGTGTACCACAAACCAACAAAACAACTGAAGAGATTAAAAGCGTATATAACTGATCATCAAAGTTGCTATGAATTAAATTATCAGATAATTTTATTTGAAGGTCATCTTCTGCATAGCTAACAATGTTATCAACCATGCACACTAAACTTATGATTCATGTACAAATACAATGATTAAGTTTTGCTATAAATTAATAGAAAATACAGTATTGAAATAATATTTCTAAAAATTTACATGGTTGTACGTTAAAACTGATATAAGTTAAAGGAATATTTTCATGGTTTTATGTAAAATTATATTTGAAAGAGCCTAATTGAAGAGCCAATTTGGTACAAAAGGGTTTTTGTACAGTGTGACGAATTCGTGTTTGATGATGTCATAGAGGCAATTCCATTGGAAATGTTTATGTATTTCTTTGAACATTAATTGGTTGTTTCTGTATGATTCGAAACAATTTTCCAGAAGTTATTGAGGTAGGGTATATTTGACAATGTATATGAATACCAAACTTTCATCAATTTATTTTTCTAGCAGGTTTTACTAACGAAAAAGGATGATAGATTTAAATGAAATACATCAACTTTGTGGGAGAATGTGTTGCTGTGATGTCATACTGAGCCTTTTCCTATTCGTTTATTGGCATTTTTTGTGAACCTTAAAATTTGAACATCTCCTGGTAGGAATAACATATCAACATGATTTTTGTACTAAATTGTTTCTAAAATTGTTCTCTTTCTTACAAGAGGTTACAAAAAAACATGGGAATATTCCTAAGATAAATCCAGTCAATTCTCAAGGGCTTATAGAGCTGGTGCCTATGCCCAGTTTCCATGGGTGCTAAGCAGATGAGAGTACTTGACTTTCCTGGATGGGACACCAGTCCATCTCAGGTAAATTCCCCGGCAAAAACTGGTTCTCATTTCACCGCTGAGTGAGCTGGAGCAAATGGAACAAAGTATCTTGCTCAAAATATCCATGTTCCCTCATGGGCAGTGCATTTATCTTTAGTATTTGAAGCTGCACTTTAATTGGAAGAAGAAGAATAATTATGGAACAATGTAGATAGGGATTTGAAACCCTTAGCAATTATTAGGAGCCAAGTCAAACAATAACTGATACTTACCTTGCCCAATTAATTACCATTTGGTTACAATTTTACTAGTTTTTACTTTTGTTGTATGGTTTTCTTTTTATGCCATTTGTATAACTTATTCTTTGTTTGATATTCTATTGTTATTTTGATTTTTATAAATTGATTTTTTTAATTTGTAGTTTTATAATGCTCAAGGCCCAGTGTAAGCCCAGTCCTTGGACTGAACAGGCAACCCAGATAAAAGAACTGAAATAAATAAATAAAAATCTTACTTGTTTAAAAGACAATCTCAATGGTCTGACATAGTTTGAGCTATTCAAAGAATTGACACAAACGTCTGTGATTTTGTGGGCCATCCTCAAGAATCGGAACATCAATTAATGATACAGCTCTGGAAATGAGATAAATTCAAATAGGCCTAACTATATTTATCAGTGTTCGACAAATCATGGCTACCTCTAGCTTCCCAGGACAAGCAAAAATCGTATCGGTATGGACAGACATACAACTTGGTTTTCAGCTAAATTTTTCCCGCTCCCACCCCCAGCTCTTCGCGGCCCATGGACCTAGATAGCCAACATCATTTCGATACATAGGGGCCATATTGCGTATTTTCCGCAGAATGAGTTCGATACTGAAACTTTGATAGCATTTTAACCTGTACGAATTAAATTTTCTTTTCATGCAATTATGCGTCTTTCCATTCCCATGGATTTTCATTTTTTCATATATGAAAGAGAATTTTTTTAAAACAAAGTGGTGAAAGAACTATGTTAGTATCTTATTCCATTTAGAAGTTACAAAATTGTGAAGTATTTTTGAATTTGGACAAAAGTGACTGATTGGCAACATTTGTGATGTCATAGAGACAACTTCAACAAAACGTCTTTTGCATTTCTTTAAAAATGATTTGGATTTTTTTCTCATTGTAAATGTGATGCACACCAAGAAAAATTATATATTCCACCCTATCTCTATAATGCACCAAAATTGCTGTTTGATAATGTAAAAAAAGTGTGATTAAATTTATAATACATAAGAACTGCTGGAATTGCCTTGATAACATCACCAAGCTGAAGGACATATAATGTAAAAGGTGTTTTTAAAAACATTTTTCTACTCTTTAATTTGTTAGAACTTCTAAACAGAATAAGATAGTAACATAGTTTTTTCACCACTTTGTTTCTACTAATTTTCTCTTTCATATATGAAAAAATTATAATCCTAACTTTCGATGACTGGATGAGGTTTGTTAAATACAATGTGCATTGTGTCCGATTGAGTACAGGTACTGTTATGTGGAGCTATAGCTAGCTTAGATTTCACGAAACGGACCTCTTTACAACTAAATGACGTCACATTCGACGTTCTGCGCATGCGACTACTTCACCTTCTCGTTATCCCTGAAATTCTACACCAGGGTGTCAGGGTTTTTTCAAGTTTTGCTGAAAACAGCAACTTGGGATAGCATGTGACGTCATATGTTGAAGTACCAATCTGCATTTTTAACATAACTGAGCAATTGTTACAGTTTTTAAAGTTTAAAGTAAAGAATTATGAAGTGTTTGCATTTTCATTGGCGCTCAGATATTTTACGTTCTACTGGTACATCTCGGGAATCTTTACATATATATATCATACAGCGTATGAACTTCGGGCCACATGCAAAGAAGTTCATCCCATCGAAGTGCGTGACCTTTTCTTTTGCTTCACGACTTGATGAAGGTTCGCCATTCTTCCAAAAGTTGTACTTTTTATCGGAGCGTCGTCTGCTATGACCGAACATCGCTAGCCTACTTAGATACGTAGCCGAGTGTAATCACATGACTGGTCACATGACTGGTCACCTGACTGGTCACATGACTGTCATATTCCCTATCGTAAAAATCTAAAGTGCAAAACCAACAGGGCAGGGAAGTCAGTAAGACGACGTACACTGTCAGTTAACTTCCCCATCACACTACTCCGCATCGTGAAATCTAAAGCTCCCTAATCGATGGCGCACTAATCCCATTAGTATCTGAATTGGGGAGGTGGAACAGATGTAGTGGCATAGCAATGATCTGAATTGGGGAGGTGGAACAGATGTAGTGGCATAGCAATGATCTGGATTGGGGAGATGGAGCAGATGTAGCTGGGATCTGAATTTAGGTGTGCAATGTAGCCACATATCTAGGATGAATTGAGGAGGACGTGCTGAAGCCACATACCTAGGATCTGAATTGAGCAGGTCAAGCCAATGATGTCGCATATCTAAAATCTGAATTAAGGAGGTTGTACAGAAGTAGCCGCATATTTAGGATCTAAACTGAGGTCATGCAGATGTATCTAGGATCTGAATTGAGCAGGTCTTGCCGATGTAGCTACATATCTAGGATCTGAATTCAGGAGGTCGTGCAGATGTAGCAGCATATTTTGGAACTGAGGTAAGGATGAGAGCAGATGTAGCTCCCACATTGCTAGGATCTGAATTGAGGAGGAGAGCATGTAGATGTAGCCATATCGCTAGGATCTGAATTGGGGCATTGTAGTCAAATTGCCATCTCCCTGATGTATATACAATACAAATTAATAGACTTTACTGTAGGAAATTGTTATTGAAGAACATGAATTAAACAAATTACTCTTCCATGATGCCTATCAGTCAGACCATGGGGGTATTAACAAAACAGTAGCTCCATGGTCATAACCCCTTCCATCCTTGAATGTTTAAACATTGTTACTGGCCTATAATTTACTTAATGGTCTCCAATCTGCTCACTGTGGACAAATTTGTTGCTGCTACAGTGATTACATGAGCAAATTATGCAGATGACCTTTAATTGAATGATATTTATGGAAGTCAAAAGAAAGAAGAAAAAAAAAGTTGTTAGAGATGTCCCTTTATAGAAGAAAACCATATATATATCCCAGAGTAAATCTAGATTTGATTTGAATCTCAGATTTGGTAAGACAAAGAACTGGAAAGCAATGATATAAGTTGTTATAAATTTGATGTGACTTGATATAAGCCAGATCTAGATTGCTGGTAAGGAGACCTCTCGACTAACCTTTTGTTCTGTAAGCAATAAAGTTGGTCATCAGTCTGCTCATCAGTCAGCTACCTGGTCATCAGTCGGCTCACTACACATCAGTTTGCTCATTAGTCATCAATTTGCTTATCAGCCATCAGACTGCTGACTAAACTGCATCCTACAATGATAAAAAAAAATCCAAGTAAATTACAGACAAAACAGAGTGAAATTTTCATTGTGCCACCATATAGTGACTTGAGATACCGCCATTCCGATGCTGCCGGCCATTCCGATCTGATGCTGCCGGCCATTCCGATGCTGCCGGCCATTCCGATCCGATGCTGTCGGCCATTCCAATCCGATGCTGCAACCATTCTGATCCAATGCTGCCGGCCATTCCAATCCCATGCTGCCAGCCATTCCGATCCGATGCTGCCAGCCATTCTGATCCGATGCTGCCTGCCATTCCGATCCGATGTTGTGGCCATTCCGATCCGATGCTGTGACCATTCCGATTCCATGCTGCGGCCATTCCGATCCGATGCTGCCGCCACTCCAATCCGATGCTGCCGGCCATTCCGATCCGACACTGCCGGCCATTCCGATCCGACACTGCCGGCCATTCCGAGGGCACACCATTTGGATGCTGCCAGCAGAGCGTTTTGATGCTGCTGGCACGGCATTTCAATGCTGCCGGCATTTCAGTGCTGCCTGCATTTCAATGCTGCCGGCTTTTCGGTGCTGCCGGTATTTTGATGCTACCGGCATCTGCGACTAAATTACAAATTTTGCAAGACATACAGTTCTAAATAGCACTTTCAAATTGATCTAGGTTTAAAAATTCCAGTTAGGGTTAGTAGCATTCAATTTTGGCATATGGTTTTGGATTAGGTTTTATACACACTGACATACACCTGGTTTGGCCAAAATAAAATGTTTTCTTTGCTGTCATCAAAGTTTCAACATGATTGTACAGCTTAGCAGGCATGTAGCCAGACCAGACGATTTGGGGGGAATATTTGGCCGACAGCTCCGATGAACTACCAAACTCATTTCGGACATTACTGATGGTACCATTAACCACACAATGTTTGGATGTAACCAGAGGTGTAGGAAGCAAGGGTAGAGGCAGTAGCCTCCTGAGAAGATTTCACCTTCCTAGCTGAATTTTTAAGTTAAAGTAGGAAATGAATTTAGGGATGCACCAGAACCAGCATTCCAACTTCCGGCCAGAACTGGAACTTGCCGGAACTCAAAGCAAAGTTTCAGCCGGAACCAGAACTTTCCGCCCGGGACCGAACTTTCCGACCAGCATTTTCATCCATGAAAACAATATAAATTCATATTTGGAAACAAATAGTTTCAGCCTTTAAAGGAGCACAAGACCGAAAAGTGAGGGCGCTTGTTTTGGTGAATTTCACTAGGGATGTACGGATCAAATTTTTGGATCCGGCCGAACCGGATTTTGCGGATCCAGGTTGAAATCCGGCGGATAAAATCCGGCCGAACCGGATTTTTCATTGCTTACAACAATTCTCATAATCTTAAGAAACAAAGGGAAAGGGGTGGGGCAGGGGATTGTCAAGTTGGCTACTAATGGCTAGCAACCCAATTTTTTGGAAAATAACAATTATTGGGCATATTGTGATGAAATCAAATCAAAATTAGTGAAAGTTCTGGATTAATCCTAACATGTACCAAATTTGGAAATTCAGGCAAAATTTGAAGATATTAATAAGAGGAAAGATTCTGGGTACTGTTTTAAGAAAAGTGTGATTTTGCGTGATTGTCTCAGCCCTATCAAGATATTAAAGTATGAAAACAACGGGCAATGTCTAAAAATTGTGGCAAAAATTACTGTGCACCTAAAGAGAACTGTCTATCCTCTTCATTTATCATCATAAATGGACTGTTAAAATTTCAAGCCATACTTAATACTTTTTTGGGGGGAGGGGGAGGGGTGAGGGGATTAAATTCCCCATCTAATAAAAGTATAATAAGTTATACATGCTTCTACAGGCTGTAGCCTAGGCTCTTTACTATAATTGCATCTCAAAACATTTGATAATGTTTAAACACTTTCAGCCATCATTCAATATTTCAATGACATCTGGATTGGTCCTACTACCTAAATTTTACCATTCAGAAGTTCAAGTTTCATTGTAGCCAAGTAAGATACTTAAGAAAAACAGTGATCCCAATCTCAATGTGATGCTGATGACTCATAGACCAGACAGGAAGTCTGCAAGACAAAGGGTCTATTGTTCTTTTGAGGCAATATGTGAATGCATTTCATGCTATTCCTTTCTACATGTATATATGAGGTTTGAAGTGTTGTTTTATGCATATTAGAGTTACAGTGATACAGAGGAGAGACTGAATATAGGCATCATAAAAGAACAAGGCATCCTCATTCATTTGGTAACACTTTAATGTCCAAGATCAAGCTGATGAAATTGCTGAATGTATTTTGTGCAAAAAAGGAAGAAGGAGAGGAAAACCAGGATCCCTGCCAAAGAACTTTAGTACTTCACCTTTACACAAACATCTCCAATCAAAACATCCTGCAACATATAAACAAGCTAAACAATCAAATATTGAGGAAAAAGTAAATCTTCAATTGTTAAAATTGCCAAAAATCGGTTCGGCGGATTTGGAAAAAAAATCCGTCGGAACCGAACCGGATTTTTCCCAAATCCGGCCGGATAATCCGGCCGGACCGGATATCCGGTACATCCCTAAATTTCACAGATTTATCATCGACAAAAGATCGGCAATCTTCATGCATGCATAGCCCACAGATAATGTGGGGGCAAAGGTTACTTGAATATCCATATTAACCAAAAATTGGCTATACCGTTGCATGCTAGATAACATTTTTTTTTGGGGGGTCCCCTAAAAATACGCCATCACTTTTCGGTCTAGTGGTCCTTTAAGGTTCATAGACATGTACAGTAGATGCAACATTTGCTCAATTGTTGTAAATTCTAGTAAAACCATTAAAGTAGCAAAAGCTGACAATTTTACAGCAGTTTTGAACCTCAATTTGCATATTTTATGCAAATTTTGTGATGTATTACAGGGCAACCTTGTCATTTTCTTTTCTTAATCCTTTGATTTCTAAATGTCTATTCATCATTCTATGAAGCGATGCAGCAAATTCTGACCAAAAGATTTTGAGCCTTTGCTATATCCCCAATCAAATTCTAGTAGGCATAGACTTTCCTATCATTTTCAGTGACTGAGATTGAGGAATGAAATTTAAAGAATAATATAAAGATTATGATTGGTTTGCCCAGTCAACATCACAAATTTTGCCTAACCTAAAAACTAATCTAACATTGAACAGCCATAAGTCAAAGCTGTAGGCCCAAGTGCTATTGTCAAATTTCCAATCCAAAACTTATATAGTACATTTTTGGTTCTTGTTTTAATCTATTCTGTAGCTGATGTCAGGGGAGTAGGGGTAGGGGTGGGGAGTAGGGGAAGGGGGTAGGCACTTCCATATGTAAGGTAAATTATGTATATGTGCTGCCCATGCATGTGACATTTTTAACCATTTCAGGCCTCCCAGTGACTCTTTTTTAAATAAAGGTTTTTTAAAGGTTGGAAGAGTTGAAATAAAGGTTTTTAAAGGTTTTGGATTTAAATAAAAAGGTTTTATAAAGGTTAACTCAGTTGGAATACTTTTTAAATTTTGATACTATTAAAATGAGCATATTCTGGGGCAAAAGGCAGTTGGTGGCGCCAAAAGTCCATAACTTACGTGAAGTTGGAAATTATATTTTGGTCCTGCTACTTTTTAAATGTGTGTTGAGAACAGATATGCTATTAAATGGATGTGTATACTTACCAATGAAGCTAAAACCTTGGCACTCGAATCATTTACCTTACTTAACTTTGAAAATAAAGGTTTTTAAAGTTTTAAAGGTTATTTTGAAAGAAATAAAGGTTTAATTTGTCAATGAAGGTTTTAAAGGTTTTAAAGGTTTTTAAAGGTTTACCGGGAGCCCTGCCATTTTCATAGTGCTTTTTTTTTTACTATAAAAAATAAAAATAAAAATAATTGTACTAAAATGTTTTTTGTTGTAGCAAACAAATTGTCTTTTTTTTACTCCATATTGTTCATAGTTGCAGGTCCCAAAAAATGACTGTGTTAGTTTTGTACTGCTGGTCCATTTTTACAATATTTTCATTGAATGAACACTCATACTGCAGGTATCAAAACTAACTTCTTTTATACTGCGGGTATCAAAATTGTATAATTTCATACTGCAGATACCTAAAAATTTGTCATACTGCTGGTATGTTTTTTGCTTGGTGGGCTGCACACCCCTACCACTTTTAGAATCAAGTGCCCCCAACCCCCCCCCCCCCTCCCACCCCCTTCCTTCCAGAGCTGATGCACTGCAGTTTTAGACATGGCATTTACAATTTTGAGCATCAAATATGTACAGTTGTGTAGAATATATCATAACAAAAAATTGTGAAGTTCCGGCTCCAAGGCAACATTTAAATTTGAGTTCCGGCCGGAACTGGAACTTAAACAAATGTAAAGTTCCGGAGCCAAGTTCCGGTGCATCCTTAGAATTAATTAACATCAAATTGAAAAAATTAAGTAAAACTTAAGAAAAAAAAAGAAGTCAAATTAAAGAAAAATTTGGTTAAATTTTAGAAATATTTTGTAAATTGAAGAAAATTTCCCAAAAATTGAAACAGATTTTCAGATAATTTTATTAAAGCATCTGACATGTATGCCTCCAATATATCACTTAATACTTTAAATTAAGTTTGTTTTTTTTTTAATTTACACTTTTAGGAACACGTGCCCCTAAACTACGTCCTTGCAGGCAAAATTGAATATTTGAATTTGAGCATTATTTGTTTTCCCCTTCCATACCACACATTCCATACCACACAACCCTCCAACCCCACCCCAACCACACCATCAGTTTTGAACATGATTGTACAAATCAAATCAAATATTTTAATTTTTGAACATTTTCATACCCCTTCCATCTACCCCCCTCTCCCTTATCTCCACCATCAAGATTCAACATGCTTGTACAGCTAAGCAAATTAATTATTTGAATTTTTGAGCATTATGTTTCTCCACACTACCTCCCTGACACACACTTCCTCCTGACACACACACACGCATTCCCTCCCTGAGTGAAGGGAATCTGCAACAGTACATTGTGTCAAACATTCTCGCAAGACAAGATTTGCTTGTAGTTACTGAGTTAGGCTGGCAATCATTATTACCTGTGGCTATAGGCATTGGGCACTAGGCCTAGGCCCATTGGGCAAATTTTTGGGTCATGACTGCAATTCAGTATTTTCATCAATAGTTACATAGTTCTTAGAATAAAGAGCCAGAATTCTGAAATGGTCCTGAATATTATTCATGTCTGACACTAACTGTAAATGGCACAGAAGGTGTCCATGCATATTCTGCAATCCATAAATGTAATTCAAAATATTTTGGATCTACTACATGTGACTGATTACATGTGGAATTAGTTATTATACACATTCCTCAGTACGGTTGACATTGGGATTGCCGTACGAGGGTTATTATACTGTAGATTATATACAAATCCTATGTGTTTTTTTTTTAATTCACATACTGTAGAAAATTGATGATTAAAAAATAACTTATTGTTTTGATATTCTTATACCAATTAGTGGAAATAAAACATTTTCTAAAAAAACCTTTCCTAAATCTTTACAATACTGTAGCACCACGGCAGGATAAAGTTCTCTGATTCGATGCTTTGGTCACCATTTTTTTATTCACCACATATTTGTGATTAACTATTTAAATTCAAATGTCTGCAAATACGTTTTAGGATGTTTCACTAAGCTGCAGGTTGATTTTTCCTGACATTTTTTTGGTTCATATAATTTTATTAAATAAGTTTTAGTATAAAAACTATGTGCAAAAACAAATAAATAAAACACCAAAAAATGTTTAGATTAAATAATTGTACTTTATAAGTATTATCTTAAAATTTTCCCTCAAATAATCCAAAACATATTACCCCACTAAAATGTTATAGCCCAATAGCAGTGTTTTGAACTTTGACCATACTTTAAAAAGCATAACAGACAATTAATTTTATGGAATGAAAAGTAGCCCAGTAAATACTTTGATAAAAGTAACTAAAATCACTGTAAAAACAGTTTTTAAAGACATGGATGGGCTTCAAACATCATGAATAAGCATTATGAGAAAAAAAAAAGGCAAAATGGTTTATTTTTCACAAAGATCTTAAAACTGAGATTTTCCTATGTTTTAACACAAACATAACATAACAAAATGATGGGCTAAGAAGAGTAAGTCACCCCATACAAAGCCCAAACCAACACCACCACCACAAAAAAAAAAAAAAAAAAATTCAAAAATGCCCAGAAAAAGAATTTATCAATGTTGGCTTTGAAATTGTGAACAGATTTGGAGCTAACTACCCACTCAGGCAAACTATTCCACTCATTAACAACTCTTTGCGAAAATCTAAAACACTGAATATCTATCCTGGAGAACTTTTGTAAACCCTTTACTTGAAACCTCAGCCATATCCTTACCACTAGTGATAGTAACAGCATTATTACCCTGAAGGGGCCCAACAACCTCCTTGGTTTTTGCTATATGTTTCAACATAAGAATGAAATGACTTAGGATTATTCTTAACGTCTTTGGATAAACATTTTTCAAAAAGCACTTTAGTATCTCTTATCAAACCCTTTGTCAACTTTTCATGATCCTTATATCCAGCAAGCTCCGCAGGACACCCACTGTGTTTATAACAACGCCACAACTTCTTTTTTTCCTAAACAGCCCGCAAAACCTCCCGAGACATCCACACTGGCCGATTACGCCTACAGACTTTTTTTAATGGGACAAATTTATTTATACTCTCCAAAACTTTAGTTCGAAAAACATCCAATGCTTTACAAGGTTCTAAGTTACAGAGCAAAGAAGTGCAATCAAATGACAAATTATCCTGAAGTGCAGTAATTTGCAAAGTCAGCATTCCTAAAATCTAAAACCAGTTCATTAGCTGGAGAGGCCTTGGTGAAACAATACAGATTAAAACTAATGAGGTCATGATCACTACATACCGCTACCTACTTAAGACATTTCTAACCACACTTTCTTCACTACTAAAAATCAAATCAAGACAATTAGGCTAGGCCTACCACGCATGAGAAACAACACATGCTGGTTGAAACAGAGTCGGATACAACTTCCAGAAAATCTTTAGGCCTACCATGTGGACCACTAGGCCTAAAACAAACTACAAAAATTCCAACACAAAGCTTAAAACAGTACAGCAGGGTAGGCTATAGGTTTTTGTAGTACCCTCGGACAGTTGGACGGCCAGCCATCACTAAACTGCAGCCATAATAACAAGGCTATCATCAGTCTGACGATACTACCGGGAATAGCCAACTATACCAGTCCTAGTCTAGGCCTAGTTATAATAACTTGAAATCCTGGGGAGGGGAGGATTCGGAGTTTGAAAATCCTGGGGTTTCGGAGCTGGGAAATCCTGGGGGGGACGGGGACGGGGGGGAGGGGGGGTTCTGGGCTGGGAAATCTTGGGAGGGGTTGGGGGTTCTGGAGCCCGAAAATCCCTGGGTCTAGTAAATTAGCTCCTCAAAGGAAGGGGGCGGGGGGTATGGATATTTTCTGGAACTTCCCATTGTCACAAACTACGTAACCTAGCCTACATACATGTAATGATGTATGTTATCACTGGGACATATGTTTTGTGTAAATCAGAAACCACAACAATCAATGAATGTCTGCCAAAAAGAAAAAAAAAACAGATCAGTGTGGAAGTAAAAGGCCTGAATGGGGTATTTGACGAATAACTACTGTAGGGGCCTAACGTTAGTGGCCATGAAAGCATGTTCACATTATTCGCGGAACTACTCAGTGGATAGGAAGGACGAACATGATTCAACAAACAAGTTTGAAATGAAATGGAAGGAATTTACAATTCTAAATTAAAAAAATTGCATCACATTGTTATTAATTAGGAACATCAAAAGGTAATACTATACAATGAAATTCAATCATTTTGCATTACAAATATTAACTGGCCACATTACCGAAACTTACCAGGTAGCTTCTCAGCATTAACGTTGAGGAAAACCAAAAGTTCAATGTTGGTGAAATGAGTGGAAAATGTTGATAATTGAATTTCCATGTTTCTGTATTTTCTAGTGAAATATTTTGACAACATTGAAAGGGAGTGTAGGGGGCTGAAAATAAATGCAAACTTTCCGGTTAGCCGGTAATTGTCCAAACAGGTTTGTCCAAGCAAGATTGTATTGAGAAATTTTATGGAGAGAAAATATCGTAAATGTCAATGAACAATTAATTTTATGTAGGGAAATCATGATATTTTTCGAAGAAAACAAAATCAAACAGACATCGAATTCTTCTGAGAATTCAGGACAATACAATAAAATCATTAACTTTTCTTTTTTTTTAAACCGGACCACTATTTTAAGTAGATAGGAAATGTGTGCTTTATTCTTTATTTCGAAAATAAAATAAAATAATAACCGTCACCTGCGTATTGTGTTTGCTTAATACGACCCGGACACATCTTTTGCAAGTCAATGTCCACGGCCTTTGAAAATATTCTGAGTGCGTGGTTTATTCTGCATTATTCTACAATGTTTGGATTAAAAGGAATATGATGGCAGTTAGGCGGTTGGGATGTGGCGGTGCGGAGGAAAGAAGTGGCTGAGATGGAGACTGAAATGATGGCAGTGAGGTGAAGTGTATTTCAAAAAAAAAAAAAATTAGTAGTTTCGACATGCTCATATTGCTTTTCTAATCTTATTATGAAAATACCGTACAAGAATAGAGGGAAGCCAGATCGATGAAAAAGTAACAGTTCACTAACATTTGATGAAATAAAGAAATATGACACGATTTTGTAAATAACAAAAACTTAGATTCCATATTTAAATTAGAATTGCGCCACACCTGGCCTTCGCTAAACGATTTACCAAATTTGTACTCGGTAACTTTTTGTCTTTTATTTGAACAAAGTAAAACGAATTTATGCGTTTCCTGTATTGAAGATGTAGTGACTAGAAATTGACAAAGTAAAATTAGTCGGATAAATTCCATAAACAAATTCAAAACAAATTTATTCTTAAGATCAAAATGTTGTCAAACATTTTACCATGGCCACTCGTGTCACTTTACTCCTTGTGTACGCGTGCGTAGGCCAATTGTGGCGGCACTAGGATTTTCAAAGTAGGGGGAGGGGACACGCAAAGTTTTTTTTTTTTTTTTTAAAGGGAAGGGGAGACAATAATCAATCAAACAGGTAAATGATTTGATGCCTTGTTTATATTACTGCATGAAGTCAGGCGTGGCGCCAGGATTTCCCCACGGGAGCTAGCCTGCCAATGGGAGGGGGAGGGGGTTAAAATGTGACGCACACACATTTTCATAACACTCCCAGACAGATTGGGACGTAAGTTTCCGTGTGCTGATTTTCAGGTTAAAATATGGAAGTCTTCATACCGAAAATGAAGTTGCCCAGAATTCCTGGCAACTTTTTTTGAAAACACACGTTGAAGCCAAATTTTCGTGTAAATATTTTTTTTATGTATGTAAGCCTAGGCCTAATCGTTCATACTCTGAATCAGGTTTCACACGAATATGGTAATTGTTCCATAGAAACTCATATAGTGAACAATTTACATGACGATCATAGTTAAGATTGGTCCAAGCAACACATGTACCATAAACAAAAGCATTCTCAACAGTAACATCATTAGGATTATAATTGCACTCGAAAAAAAACGATTTTCAGATTGCTTTAAGTAAATACCCAAAACCAAAGTCCAAGATGAATTCTCAGCTTGGCAATAACGATTAACCAAAGAGTGTGACGTTATAGGCCGAAGGCCGAGAGTTGAAACTCATATACCTCAGTGCGTAATACTTTTTGGTTTGTTCTCCACCCTTGTTGGTTCCAAGAGAGGGCAGCAGATTTGTCGGCACATTGAAAAAGGTTAGTATAGGGCGAATGACGTCACGCTCTCTGGTTTAACTCAACCAATCTTAATATAATTTAGAAGAAGATTCTGTATAAACCATATTTAAATCACTATTTTCAATAATTAATAACTTTTTTGGAGGATTGGGTAAAATAGAGGGTACATATATACAAGTTGTGAAAGAGCTCAACTTTGAATGATGATATTTTACCCAAGGGTGTAAGGCTCCTTTGGGACCAAATACGTCAGTTAGACTTTAAACGTGGAAGCTTTTGAAGGTAATTTAAAGCAAAGAAATTATCCTCCCTGTTCGTGCAAAAAAAAAAAAAAATACCCCAAAATCTAACAGGACCAAACCATGAGTAATATTAAATGAAAAATCATTGATGAAATAAGGCTTATCATCAACAAAGCTACCAAGGGGGAAAGATATAACTTTGCAAATACAAATTTGCTTTTAAACCAGAACCTGTGTTGAAAGACTTCAGTATTTAAATAACATTCAAAAAGTACCCCTACTCCCGTCTAAAAATAAAGTTGTATAATCTATGAACAGTGAAATTTTGAATTTCTTTGTTGCCAATTTCTACCTTTAAGTTCAACCAGTCCGGTTCGTACCCCCGATTGGGAAAACAGTTTTGTTCTCCCGATCAGGGAATCCTTTACAGAAGTATCCCACAATGCATCTATCTAAATTCAAAGTTTGTTTAGGAATAGCATAAGAATCAGACACATATCGAGCGCGGGGAACCCAACCACTGCGAAGGGTTCAAATTTTTCTTCACCATTTGAAATAATGGCATATTTTTCACCATGTGCTATTAACATTCACCGTGCGGTTTCGAGAAATTTGAAGAAAAGTGATGCATTCTTATTATGTGTTAACCATAATCAGTCGCGCTTTAAGACGTTTTTCTGAAATTATGAGAAATAACTTGGAGATTTATGAAAACTATTTAGCAATAACTATGTGATAGTAACGAAATTGTTTTACTTTTGCGAAATTGAACATGAACAAAGCAAATTTTGTTACAAACCTTCAATGAAACGATTGATAAGCGTCTATGACTGAAACTTCACAATAAAAATGGCGGCTTCCATATATCACTGTAAGCTCAGTGCGCATGCTTGAGTCTGCCAATCGGCGGACTTATTGAGTCCCCCGATCGGAGGTACGAACCGAACCGTTTATATTCTGATCCATTCTTATTTTAATCGCAAATATTTCAGCACAAAGTAAAAACAAGTAAGGACTAACTGGACAACTATCTCAAAGAAACCCGAATTGAATAACCATTTATAACCACAAGAGGTAACATTACAATATAACGTTTTAACCCAGTGAATAATATCATGATCAAAGTTTAAAAAGCGAAGCGTACGATAAATGAAATTCCAACTTAAACTATCAAAAGATTTTTCAAAGTCAATGAATAACAAAAAGCCAGGTAGTTGTTTTGTTTTACAGTAACCGATAGTATCAAGTACAATACGAACATTTTTTCCAATGTACCTTCCTCTTTCAAAACCTGTTTGATTAGTAAGTATAATATTATTCAAGTATTTTTTTTTTTTTAACGTTCAGCAATACACTTTGCCCCCAAGAGTGATTGGTCTCCAATTTCCAATATAACGGCCATCTTTATTTTCTTTAGGAATGAGAATGAATGTACTCTGCTTGTCAGATAAAAAAAAAAAGACCGCAGCAAACCCATAATTCAAAGAATTTACAGCCAAATGGCCAAATTTTAACTCCAAAACAAGATAAAACTTGACAGGAGAACCTTCAGCACCAGGTGACTTAATTCTTAGAAAAAGTTTTCAAAATATTACTACATTCAATAAGATTGCCCTTACACAATAGACAGTTCATCAGTGAGAGTTTCACGTGGGTAGAGGGCTACTGAAAAAAAATCTCCATTACAAGCAAGACCTTAATTATAAAGCGTGCTCTAGAAATGACGTCTATGTGCAGATGTGAAAGAACATTTTCTCTTCCCGCCAAGATTTTTTTTTTGGTATCATCATCAACAAGACATGTTGGTATTATTTCTTTTCCAGATCTAAGAAATACTTCGAATTTTTCCCCAAACTCAACTCATCTTAGCAATAATGAAATCTTATCTAACGACCTGACCTTTCTGCAGTTTTGTGTGATTTGGGATTTTCTTTCGCTTGTTTGACGCACTCACTCGTTGCAAAAAGGCAGGACAACTATTTATTCTATCACAAGCTCTTGTGATCGGTGGGCGTGGACTACATTTTCCAAGCTTAGGGATTTTTGAAAAAGAAAAAGATTCTTAACACCGCCCCTATTTTTCATTTTTTTTTTTTTCTCCGCGAAATAGGGGCGGCGAAGGATAGGAAATAAACAATTGTTCAGGCCTAAGTTATACATGTTATAGCTGTGACGTGATATTGCTGCCTTTCAGGTTAACTAGTTTGCATCTTTGTCACATACAAATGGATGATTTGGTATTCTACAGTCCCCCGCTATAGACGGCATATAAATGATGGGTCATCTGATGTATAGGTTCCGTATCCATTTTTGCCTATGAATTCAATTCAAGATATTTTGAAACAATTTATGTGATTGAGATAAATTTGTATTTAAGTTTTATTGAACGGTATCCGTCGAGCCGGAATCGAACCAGCGACCAAAGGATTATTCAGTTACCAAATTACTAGACTTCATTCCTCCACTTTACCAACTGAGATATCGACGGTATATACACGTTGAGAATCCTGTTGGCTATTTCACTTTTCTAAGAAAAAATACCATAAGAATGGATAAAGCTTGTTCAAACATAAACCAAAGCTAATGAACACAAATTTTGATGAGAATATAGTTTCGAAGAAATTGAATGCTTAGATGGAATAAAGAAATGACCCAGCCCACTTTGAAATGGCCAGGGAATGTACCCATGCGCCCCCTTACATCAACGGCAGCAGACCTTTGGTTGATTTGAGAAATTAATTGATTTATCAAGGTATCTTCAATCAAATCATGTGATTGAGATAAGAGTTATTATAAGCTTGATTAAATCGTGTCTCATACAGGCTCATCTAAAACATGTCATTTATTAAGTACCTGAATGACCCCGAATTGAGCAAAAAAGTTGTTCCAGTTCAAATTTGGAAAATGAAATGATTTCGCTGGTGGAAACTGAACTGGCGATGAATGATCTTCAAAAGTGACAAAGGGGAAACAAGTGATTTATGGGAATCATTTAATTAAAGTTATATAAAACTTATCCATCGAGCCGGAATCAAACCAGCGACCTATTACTCTCTTATTATCTACAGTTTTCTGCTCTACCAACTCAGCTATCAACGGTGTGAACATTCCCAATCCTGTTGGCCATTTCTGTTATGGTATTCCCTTAAAAGTTTCATTCCACATTTCTAAAGGCTGCGGACAGAGCTGTAAAGCATAAGTTTTGAGTATATCGTCATCTGCGCATGATCAACAACTAAACAAGGGTTTCATCAGGCTTCAATCAATTAATATTACAAGCGTCCAGTTTTGTAGATTTGCATGACCACCCCTCCACATTCCATGACCCCCCCCCCTCCCCTTCCCCACCCTCCACATACACCAACTCTTTTCGCGTAGTTTTTGTATTGCCTATATGTGGCGTCTAAAAAGCAATAAGGAAAACAACAAAAACACAAGGCGGGAATTACAAGAAACAATTGTATTTTCAAATATATTGGTGGATTTTTGCTTACTTTTTGTTATTTTATACATTTCATTGAAGGTGTTGTGGATTTTGGTTGCTTTTATTGATAAAATAAAATTTATAGAGATATGATAAGAGAATGTGGAATATATTATTTAACTAATGCAGTTTGCTACACTTGCACCCACCTTATTTAGAAACACACACACACACACACACACACACACATATATATATATATATATATATATATATATATATATATATATATATATATATATATATATATATATATATATATATACATATATACATATATATACATATATACATATATATATATATATATATATATATATATATATATATATATATATATATATATATATATATACATATATACATATATATACATATATATATATATATATACATATATATATATATATATATATATATATATATATATATATATATATATATATATATATATATATATATATATATATATATATATATATATATATATATATATATATATATATATATATATATATATATATATATATATATATATATATATATATATATATATATATATATATATATATATATAAAACTGTTTATCACCACTGCTTTTAAAGTGGTTTTCCAGATGGTTTCCCTTCTAAAATTGTGGTGTTGGCTATACGCCACTCTTGATGTAGACTTATGCTTATATGCTTGTAACCCTCTTTTGAAATCTGACAATTTGTAATGTATGAATAGAAATTTGTCAGCTTAAAACCTTCAAATAAATATTTATATTCAAAATATCTGCACTCCAGGACTTTCAATCCTAACAAATAATTTGGATATATACAGCAGGTATCGTAGTTAGCGTATTTAGATCATGATTGATATGCAAATAGTCCTCCGTTTTGCCACAAATACAAATATAATTTGCTATTTAAATGTCCCCCCCCCTTTATCCCCTTCTTCTTTCCGACCTCCTTCCTCCAACACATACGCACCCTACAACAGTGATGTGAGCAGATACAAACATATAAAGGGCTTATCAGTAGATCAATTACGTCATCACGTCATGTCGTGATACGCCAAGATACAGGTATTTCATTCACACTCATTATCTTTTTCTTTACAACTGTAATGCTGTAGGTGAAGTTTGAAAATGCCAGCAACGCCGTAAAAACGTACCTGCATCTCCTCGCTTTGTATCGAGAGCGACATTGCCAAAAAAATGCCGATAAAAGCCTAAATTATCAAAAGGTGGAGGGGGAGGGGAGGAAAGGCGGTTAAAGGATTTATACAAACTTAAATCAATTGCAGATAAATTCCGAAAATGGGGTTTCTTGCTGATTGGCCGATAGAATTGAACAAAAATAAACGGGTAAAAATAATTATGGCTTTTGTTTGTCTGCAAAACAACATACTGTACCACGGCAGAAAGCACATTTTGAATTTTTTTCGAAACTGAAGGGGAATTGTCGATTACCAGCAACTTTTGATTTAAACTTGATTTACCCGAATGCAATATTTCCACTTAACTTGTCATCGGGATATTAGTTTTAGGCGGTTAAAGGATTTATACAAACTTAAATCAATTGCAGATAAATTCCGAAAATGGGGTTTCTTGCTGATTGGCCGATAGAATTGAACAAAAATCAACGGGTCAAAATAATTATCGCTTTTGTTTGTCTGCAAAACGACATACTGTACCACGGCAGAAAGCACATTTTTTTTGTCCTATTCGTCAAAACTGTTTAAGGTCTACAGACATCTGTAGGAAAGTATTTTTAAAGAAAACTATAATGGGTTGAAGATTATTTAGAAAGGTTTTTTTTTGTTTCACCTAATTCTTCAAGACAATATTACATTTTGAGTCACCCACTTCAGTTTCCTATTGACTTTCGCCATTCTTAATGCTTCCCCACCAACAACATATGCAAGGTTATCTGGTTACAAAGGCGGAGGAAGCGGGGCAGGGGAAAAATTACTAAGATAAACATCTCTCTCAGTATGTCCTACATGCTACGCACTACTTGCAATACTGAGTGAGATATCGTTGCACAAACTCACATTGAGATTTTCATTTTGACCTATCATACGATAATTTGACAAATTATGATGCCTATAAGCCATTAAAAAATAGTACAAGCGAGCTACCAATATGAATACAATAGTATTTTAAACTCGCTAAATACATTTTTAACTCCTATATATACAACCTACAACAAAAAGAATGAAATTTAAAATTGTGTACAGCTGATGCATATGGCTATAGCCTGATAGTGCACAGTCATATGTTATCTGACTAGGGAAAAACTGCCCATGAGAGCCTCACATTCCCGGTTGCATGTGTTTTCCAGGTTGGGAGGTAAAGTTTGAAAATTATTAACATAAAATTAAAAAATGTGGTAAAATTATTGGATATTTTGGCCACTTTTTGAGAATTTTGTCCAAAATCTACTAAGAACTGGTCATAATTTCCCCCAAATTGGCCAAAACTTTCCTGAAATTGGCTGAAAAGTCAAAAATGAAGAATATTTTCCGAAACTGAAGGGGAATTGTCGATTACCAGCAACTTTTGATTGAAACTAAATTTACCCGAATGCAATATTTCCACTTAACTTGTCACCGAGATATTCGTTTTATTCCCCCCCCTCCCCGCCCTCGAGAGGTGATCCTTCCTACACCCCTGTCTGATTATGGGTTAACCAACAACTAACATCATTCGTATTATCAACAAACACTTGGAAATAAGGTCTTACCAATATTTGAGACCAAAACTGCCACATCGTAGATCTTAAGCCATCCAAAATGTCCGCTCAAAATTTTGACGATAGCTTGTTCCTGAGAACGCAACGCATTCATCAAGGATGTGAGTGTGCAATTCTAAATGAAATGAGAAAATGATTGTTATTTTGTTTCGTCGAAGATATCATATGAGTTTTAAGAACTTAAAAGAAGTAAATGAAAAATAATAAGTGAAGCTATATAAATACATTTTCAAAATGGGTTATATTTGTAAAGGTATTGAATTTCAGAGGGAAAACTTCCTATACCAGTTATTTTCAAACTTTATCTTGTAGCATCTTCAAACATTGTTTTCTCACGAACGGACCAAGATCTCAACGTCGATCACTTTAGTCCCGTCTGTCTGTGTGTCCTTCATCTCCAAAAATACATCTCAGACCACTGAGCGAATCATTTAAGTTTTGTGTCCAGTGCCCTGACCAGCATCCAAACTTATGGGATGGGAAGGTACGAGTGTGTATGTCGGAGGTTGGGAGGGGACAGAAGGAGGGGGGGGGGCTGGTTCAAATGTCTTTTGATGTAAACATCTAAAAGGTGGGGAGAGTAGCAGGGACAAACTCCCCTCCACATGGACATTGTTTGAGTCTAGGGTTTAATAATTATATGACAAACGCAAAGTGAAGCTCACCTGGATGTCACTGAGGCTTATGTCTGGAAGAACCGGGAGGCTGTTACGCAAAGCAGCGCCGAGCGTGCAGTCGTCTGCTTGCGGGCTACAAGTATAAAGATATATAATCATCGCACATCATATTATCAATAATGATCCATAAATGCGGAATAATAATCTTACATGGGGAGACAAGATTACTAACCCAACCCCCTGCCCTCTTTTTATTGTATTTGTATACATTACTCAGAAAATAGTAAAGTGTAACTAAGTCAACTACTTTCTTGTGACCTCTCTTTATATAGCAAACATGTAGGGCCTAGACACATTATTATTTTGACTCAATGTACTCTGCAAGGAATACACAGTTTAAACTTCTTCTTTTTGACGTCTGACCGTATAAGCGTTCCTTTTGCTGCTTGACGTTGTGGCCGTTGGGTTAAAGTCTGCGGTATTCATTTTTCTTCCCAAGGCCTGGTTTGTATCTCTTTTCGTTGAAACAATATTTTGTGTTCTTATATTTACTTCTTTTCCATAATGTTACAAACAGTTACCTTAAAGGACTCATTCTCATAATCAGCATTTTCATATTGTTCATATTGGGCATTATCAGTGGTGCCAAGATCTGTTCGATTTTGTCGTCATTGATGACCAAATCCGAAGAGCGATCAAATTCCGAGAACCCATATAGAAAACATACAAATATTGCTCGGATTGTTTCAGACTAACGTTACTCTTAGTTGGTCTAAATTACTAAATTTTTGAGTGTAATATGACCGCGAGGCCCAACTAGGTAGATGGGGATAAGGGACAAATTGCAAACAACATGATCCTTCTTAAGGATCGTACAATATTCACAGGACCTCAGCTCAAACACTTATCGGACCGAAGCCAAATATATTCCTGACTTTGTTTGAAAATTATTACCCAGTGCGTTGCCGAGACATTTTCTTTGGAATTATCTGCGGTGGATTGCGGGAAGGATGTCCCCGTGAACTGCATATTGGCGGTCTCCGTGGGCTGCAAATTGGTTGTCTCCGTGGGCTGCAGGATGGCTGCAGGAATCTCCGGAGGGAGCGTAATCCCCGTGTACTCAACAGGCGTTATGAGGAATACGAGTGTTGAAGCCTTTTTCTAGAATAATCAATCGATTCATTGTCGTAACTTACAAATTTTACTTTGGTGTAGGAAAGTGGAATACTATCGAAGCGCTAAAGATAAACTGATTAGAAAAAAGGAAGTTGCCACAAACAAATCGGTTCGTCTTAGGACTTATTTTGTGACGTCACAATGTGTTTGCTTGATCTAACAGAGAGCGCAGTATATAAAATGCATGCGATGTCTTACGCACACAGATAAATACGCGTTTACACAATAACTGGGATATACATAAAAATCAAATAAAAGTGAAAATCATGTGTTCATCTTTCAAAAGTCCGACATTTTTGGTAATTAATAACAAGCAAAAAATGAATGCAAATGTTGTTATTTTCATAAATGAATTGTCAGAAACTGTTATTTTTATGTCAAAGGTGCGACTTCATATCACCAAAAAAATTATCACCCACTGATTGTTTGTTTACTAAAGACTAGTGATTGGTTAAACTAACCTTTCTAGGTCTCCAAATAGGCCACGCCCACCATATCAACGCGGTAACTATGTGGGGCAAACAAACCTCAAATCCGCAATCGTGCATTACCAATGCGTTGACATTTAGCCTAGCTTAGATGTTCGCGAAGCCTGCCTCAAGCTTTGATTCATTTATGACACTTCTCGGGATCTTTTTTAGCAAATAGGATAAACAAAATTCAGTTTGCCAACTGTTCTGGGTAAAAGCAATCAGATGTACAAAGCCCGCAGCGGGGCCGTAAGCGCATTTTTTGTTTACCATTATGCCGTCACTCGGTCTGTGTGGGAAGAAATTTGTTTTGTACAATAAGTTGCATTGACTACATCAGCTCGCGCCGCTAGCGGTACCGCATAGGATGTTTGACTCACTTAGCTATGCAGAATTTGTTGCTAGGCAAATTCGTGCGGTGATTGGATAAAACAAACTGTCAATCATTAAACCCAGAAAGGTTGATTCCAACATGTGCGTTGATGACGCAGGCACGCATAGTCACTGAGTGGCAGTAGCTAATGGAATCAGTGCATGACGCCACAAGATTTGTTTTCTAAAGTGATCACCGCATTTCAAAGTTGCGTATCCAGCTTGAGCTAAGTCAGATAACGTCCGACATACGCTATAGCCAATTTCAACGGTTTAAAGTATATAGCGTTTTCTGACTGTGTATAGCAGCCATGTGGCTGCTATACACAGTCAGGAAATTGCTGCTGCATATGAAACTGCATATCATAGAAGCGTAGATGAATTTTGACTACGCGCTAGAATAACTATAGGCCTTTCCGCGATGATCAACTTTTGGCAATGCCTTTTATCGTCATGGAATATAATACAAGTTTCCGTAATACTAAATAAATAGATATAGTCAATAATACTATACTGAGCCGTTCACTTACGTTTTAGGCGTTGGGTTTAATGAAGAAAACTGAAAGGTTGCGTTTTGTGCAAGAGCCTTCGTTACTGATTTATTTTTCGAACAGCGCCTTAGGTGGCTGTATCTTAGTTGAAAAATTGTCGAACACGAGAGCGTCGGTGAAGTCAACGTGTGTATAGCATAAAATCGAACACTGCGCTTTTGCTGACAAACATTTTTAGAATAGCAGTGCCAGCGCACTCAGAAGATAAGCGCACTAATTGTGTACGCGTTTCCAATAGTGAGGGAAGTACAAAGTGTTCAGAATGTCCGTTCTTCCGGAATTTAGATTAATTTTATTTGTAACTTAGTTTGAAAAATACTTTAAAGTTTCAAAACACTAATAAAATCAAAATCATAGCTCGTAAGTACTTTTGTCAGTTTTGAGAAGGGTTTTCATTTTATGATTATGTTATTTGTTGTTGTCTGAATGGTTTTAACGTTACGAGTGTATTATGCTTTGTCTCACTCAGTATGTGAGTATTGCGTTGCAAGTATTGCCTACTGAGTGAGTGTTTATCTCACTAGCTTGGGCTGGATCTCAATGCGAACTTCCCCTGTACAGTGTTTCCAAAAAGTCAGTCCGTGTATCAGTAACATGCCAGTCCAACTTACTAGAGAACGTTTGGTACATAATGAAACAAATATGGAAATGTTTTCAGTGTACAAACATGAATAACTATTTGGTCCATAGGAGTATATTTGCGGTCCAGAAGTGTAACGTTTAAGTATGAAAGTTAAATATTTCTGGTTTAAAATTTGAGATTTTGGTCTAACAGTCAAAAATGAAAGATTATTCAGGGGAAATTTACTCCCCTTCACACACTGAATACGCCATGTACCCAATATAGACATATGGTAGCTTGACCAGTGATGGTGGCGCCCTGTGCGGCTTATAATGAAATATAGGAAGAATGACGTCACGATCTCTGGCTTGACATTCAGGGTGCCTCAAAACTTCAAGCTTTTGCTGCGTTGGCAGCATGTCTACCTACTGTGGTGTAGCGGTTACCATACATGTCTACAGACCACGAGGCCCTGGGTTCAAGCCTCGGTTGGGTATATACGCAGTGCACCACAACTGGTTATCAAAGGCCGTGGACATTGACTTGGTTGTCGATGTTATGTCTGTCCGTACGTCGTACTTGTGTTCTCGTCCGGGTCGTATAAAGCGTTTAGTGATAGCATTGCTACACTATCATCACCGAATACGCAGGCGACGACCCCGTCATTGTAATTGTGTGTTCACTCGTCGCACGGTCGCCTCGCCTGCGTTGGCAAACGCCGTGGGGAACGAATTTCAATCAAACGATTGACAAACAATAATACAGTAATATAGGCCTAACTATATTTCAAACTATATTTTAAGTTCACGTGTTAAAATATTGGATGAAACAGTGAAAATTTCAGGTAATAAGTAAAACAATGGGACAAGTAAATTAAATGCATACGTTATTGAGGGAATAAGTCGTTACCCACCTTCTTCTTACCACTGAATATTCACTGGTAAATCTCTTCTTTCATTAAAATTGATTTTTCTGATAAACGGGCAGACACATAGAGTGGACTTTGTGTTGTGATTGGGATGAAATGTATGTATAAAAGTTATCCATCGAGTCGGATTCGGGCCAGCGTCTTAAGAATAACACAAACGTGCAAGCGTACAAAGTCCTTTGCTCTCCCAACTCAGTTAACGGACGCTTCTTGTTCCACACGATGCTTGGATGTAACCAGAGGCGTCAGAAGTTGGGGGAAGTATACCCTTGAGAAGATTTTACCTTCCCGGATTTAAATTTGGGAAATTATTAACATAAATTAGGTAATATGAAAGAAATAAAATTCCCGGAAATCTTAGACAATTTCCAGAATATTGCCCGAAAATAAGGAAATTGCCCGAACATTGCCAGAACATTGCCCGAAAATGAAGAAAATTTCCCAAACTTTTCCCGAAATTCGAAAACATTAAACGCAAATGAAGGAAATCCCAGCAACTTTTGACAAGTTTTTATCAAAAGTTACCCGTCGAGCCGGAATGAACCAGCGACCTAAGGATACGCGATAAGGATATATCAAACATTATCTACAGTCCTCCACTCTACCAACTGAGTTAACGATGGTAAAGAGGTATATATCGATTAAAGTTTTCTTAGATCCATGCTTTCTTTTTTTAGTATGACAACTTTTGACAAAGATTATTAATAATTATCCGTCGAGCCAAAATCGAACCAATGACCATTTTTTACAGTCCTCCGCCCTACCAACTGAGGTATCGATGTAATATATTAACTAAGGTTTGCAAAGGCCCGTATAGGTATATAGGCCTATTTATTAAAGTTTTGTTAGATCCCTATTTTTGTTTGACAACTTTTGACAATGTTTATCCGTTGAGCCGGAATCGAACCAGCGACCTAAGGATAGCTCAAATATTTTCTAAAGTCCTCTGCTCTGTCATACTTAAATTTTCTTTTTAAGTATGACAACTTTTGACAAGTTAAATCAAAATTGTATCCGTCGATTTGGAAAATTTGACATATTGCATATAAATGATAGGTCGTGTTATATATAGGTTCCGTATCCATTTTCTAAATCTAAATTACATATAGATTTATTCAAAGGTATCTGTCGAGCCGGAATCGAACCAGCGACCTAAAGATATCTCAAGCATCATCTACAGAAAACTTAGGTAAAATTTCCCGTATTCCCCAATTTCTCGAAAATTACCCAAACATTGCCCGAAAATAAAGGGAATTTCCCAAACTTTTCCCTAAAATCAAAACAATTGCCCAAAAATAAAGAAAATCTAAGCAACTTTTGACAAGTTTATCAAAAATTATCCTTCGAGCCGGAATCGAGCCAATGACCTAAAGATATATCAAAGGTTATCCTCCACTGTACCAACTGAGTTATCGAAGGTACACAGCGATTAAAGTTTTCTTCTGTCTTTTTTTTTTTTTTTTTTTTTAGAATGACATCATTTGACAATGTTTATCAACAAATATCAATCGAGTCGGAATATTTGTCATGCTTAAATTTGTTTTGTTTTTAAGTATGACCAATGTTTACAATTGTTTTTTTTTAAACCTTTCATTGATTTAAAGAATAATGAACGAAAATATATCATACTCGACAACACCGGATTCCAGGAAATTGTTTGGATCAAGTTTTGTCAAACATTATCCGTGAAGCCGGAATCGAACCAGCGACCTAAGGATATCTTAAACATTATCTACAGTCATCCTCTCTACCAACTGAGCTATCGGGGTATATATCGATTGAATTTTTCTTAGATCTCCTAAATTGTTTGTTTTTGTTAGTATGACAAAGTTTGACAAGTTTTATCAAAAGTTATCCGTCAAGTAGGAATCGAACTTGTGACCTATGGATATCTCAAACCTTATCTACAGACCCCGCTATATCAACTGAGCTATCGACGGTATATATCAATTACTGTTTTCTGAGACCTCTTAACTTTTGTTTTAAGCATGACAAATTTTGACAAGTTGAATCATAGGTTATCAAAAGTAATCCATACTGCCATAGAGCTAGAATTGAACCATTGACCTAAGGATTACACAAACATGATCTTCTGCTCTACAAACTGAGCTATCAAGGG
>JAIGNY010000140.1:67500-170000 GCA_020152595.1 Chiridota heheva
CACAAAATCGGAGGACAAAATATGATAGAATACATAAAGACTGAGGAATCTGAGGCTATGTTATCACAACTAGTCTGATTTCAGTCGTTTCTACACAAGTAATACTAAGCTTTAAACTTAATTATTTCCTTAAGGGAATAAGATTTTTGAATGCTTTTTTCACCATATATAGACTTGCTTGACCCCTGAATTAATCCTTTAATTAATATGCGTAGTGGGCGGGGTTTAATATGATTGATTTTGTAAACGAAAAGCTTGTAAGCTCGATCTCAAAAAACTATGAACTGAGTTCACGTCATGTGTGGTACACAGATAGCTCATGGTCTTCAGATGTGCCCTAATGTTTTTGGTGGTGATATCATGCATATTAATGAGTAAGCGGGGCTTAGTATAACAATCTTGAAATGCTCTTATTTTGACACGCATTTGTCTGTTTTGTTTTATATTTGTTAAGATAATGATGTTAGCTATAGCATGGCCTATAAATTGCATATAAGACATGACTGAGGCCCCACAAGGGGGTGGTCATCTCTGCCTAAAGGAATCTTTCAAAGGCGGAGCATGATTATGATGCCGGGGAAAGAGAGGGGAAAATGTGGTTCATGAAACGTGTGAGAGGGGATGGGTGGACAAATTTGCATTCATTCATGCTCTGTATATGTGTACCGTACGAAACTTCCGGGAAAAGTGGGAGAAGTCCCCCTTGCCCCTATAGCATCGCCATGGGATGTTTTCTCTTTTTTAACACTATCACTACCGCTCCATCTACTAATTAAATATAATTAAGCTATAACCATTTTTTTTTATATCACTTGGCTTGAGAAAAAAAACACTATAAATGAAAAGACTTTTAATAATAATTATTTACCGTATACGACGTATAAGCCCCCCTTCTCTAATAAGCGCCCGTCATTTTTTTTGACTGACAAACTGATATTATAATTTATTTGATTAATTTGAAGACTAAAATAACTTTTGTTACATTATTTGCTAATATTGCATCTGACACCCACAATGCTTTGTGGCAAAGCATAGAACAAGTTCATCAGTTTAAATAGCACACTGTACGTGCCCGGATCATGCATGGGCGTTTATTACGAAGAAACGTTAGGCCAAAAAGTGGTAAAATCTCGAAAGCGCCCAGAGCGCTTATTACGTCATATTCGATAAATAATCATCCATGATTTACTCCCCTTGTTGGTAGAGGGCTACCGTTTAGAGGACCCCTTGAATTATGCTTCATCAAATGTGACCAAGTTGGGTTATGATAATTTTAGGAAATTGTAAGTAGAAAATGTGACCACCAACAGCGCCCATCAGGGGAGTAGGAAGCTGGGGCCGTGGCCCCCAATAATTTTTCAGGGTCCAAATACCATTTCCCCCTTCCCCAAGAGAAGCTTCCTTAATTTTTAGAAATTTGTTTAAGTTTTTGTGTAATTTTTCGGAAATTTTCTTCAATTTTCGAGAGGTTGTCTTTCATTTTCGTTAAATTTGCTACATTTTTTTTGTAATTTCCTTTGTTTTCGTAATAAGAGACCAATAACTAATACATTGTTGGACTGAGATTTATTGAAACAAATGATTTGATTTTGAATAGTCAGATGATAGCTTCATTTCTTCCAGAAAATTTTTGTAAAATTTCCTTAATTTTCTGTTAAATTTGCTTCAATATTCGTACAATTTCTTTATTTTGGGAAATTTGTTTTTAATTTTCGAAAAATTTCTATCAATTTTTGGATTTTTTTAATTTTCCTAAAAATCCTTATTTTTTAAATTTGCTTCAATTTTTGTGCAGTTTGTTTCATTTTCGAAAAAGGTCTTCAATTTTCGAGAAATTGTCTTTCATTTTTGTAAAATTTGCAACACTTTTCGTACGATTTCCTTTATTTTAGGGAATTTTCTTCAATTTTTGAGAAATTTCCATCATTTTCGTGACATTTAATTCAGTTTTCGTGTAATTTTCCCTTAATTTTCGGAAATTTTCTTCAATTTTCGAGAGGTTGTTTTTCATTTTCGTGAAATTTGGTATAATTTTTGTGCAATTTCCTTCATTTTCGCTCAAAGAGACTTCTAACATTGTTGTACTGAGGTTTGTTGAGACAAATGATAAAATCTGCCCCCCGCCTCCTCTCCCTGATTATTAAATATCCTACGCCGCTTACGCCCATCGGTGGTACTAATTGCACTCAGGTCAGGGGTTTAGGGATGTATTTATCATCAGATTGTATACAATAATTTATCATTCATTTCCTTTGCTAGTTTGTACGGTAGAAGTAATTGAAGTTTTAAAAACAATTAAGGGGAAAACTATTAAACTTCCCCAAAAAGATGCTTTACCGAAGTGCCAAAAAAGGGAGTTTTTTAGTACAATATTCGTATTCCAGAAGATTCCAATTTCTGCTCAAATTATTCCGTTCCTTTAGGATAATTTTTTTCTTCAGTTTCAAACCTCAATATTTTCAAGGTAAAGTGTATTTGAAGTTTTACCGATTTCATCTGAAACCAGTAAAGTATAATGCCCGCAACAAAGAAATCGCGTGCTAATAGCTGCATTTTACGGGCTGAGTCGATGGCTTATCTTATCAGTATGATCTGATGATAGCAATTTCAATTTTTACGAGGACACAAGGCAAACCTGATATGTGTTTAAATAGTTGCAGGGCTTTTTTTCCAATTTGTCTGTTTTAATCAAATAATCTTCACAGAAATATATTCCATTTTTGATGTCATGTAAGCCCAGCTAACAAGCGCTCTATAAACGAATATTGTTGTGAATTTTTCTGCAGATAAAGAGTTCCATACTTCAAGTACAATGCCTATGATCTCTCACTCCAAACTGGTCCCGGTATTATAACCATTAAAAAGTTCCTAGTACAATAATGAGTTTCGTTTATTAGCTTTAGGATGCACTCGGCCCATAAGAATACCGAAGACGTCATTTATGCAATGAGGTACAGCAACATAAGCAGTTAAACCAAAGAGCTTCCACACACTGAACATTTTACAGCATTTTTAATTTTTCAGTCTTATTGCGTAATAATGCTCATAGATTGCTCATAATTTGTTTGATTGATTTTCTCAAAAAGGCGACGATGATTTTCAAAAAAGCAGCGGCGAAAGGTTTTGAATATCTATTTACTATCCGTCTCCAAAGTTTCTGGATATCAGTGAAATTTTGAACAATCAAAAATGAAAAACCCCATATACGTTTAGTGTGGGCTAGTCAAATGTGTAGGCTCATTATATATTATATATTCCAGTACAAATTAAAAACATTTGTAAAACGGAAAAGTACATGCATATACATTTTACACCACATAGCAGAAAATAAAAGAATATGAATAAATAAATAGGGAAAAAAATTAAAGATAAAAGGTTTAAAACAATAATTGTAACTCTCCTGTCTGTAAGTAAATTGCCGCGCGGTAAATGAATCAATTTTTGTAGGCGTTTATTCTGTATTTTGGCAATATTTTAGGGTTTCGAAGGTTTCTGTTTGAACGTGCTAGATGACTTTGTAATGTATTGTGTAAAGGGTGGTTTTGTTCTTTGTTTATTTTTGTCGCCATTGCAATGAATTCCGATTTCGCCCTGTCATTTAAATTTTCAATAAGCCTGGAATAATGTAGGTTAAGAATCTTTGAACTATACTTTAAAATTATCCTGATTCTGTTTTTGTCTTTCTATAAGATTAAATGATACCAAACGGGTACAGCATAAAGAACCTGTGATAGAATAACTGATTTAAAAAGATTAACTCTAGCATTAAGATAAGAAAAAGATCAAATGTATGATAAACTTGAAACAATATAATAAACTTTACTTAAAATTTTGGACACATGATGGGAAAAAGTAAGTTTATCATCAATACATACACCAAAATAATCAGTTTTTACGCATGTTGCAACCTCTGAACCTTGACTGATTTTGATTTCAAAAGCCCTGTATGTTTTACGTTTTTGTTTACACAGCACATTTTCTTTGATTTCTTTGGGTTCAGCAACAACTTCTTTTCCTCACATTTTGACACAGACTCATCAACAAATGACTGGTACTCTACTTGATCCTCATTTACAGAGAACTTTTAGCATCATCGGAATACTTTATCACACAAATATTTTCGTTTGATCTTATTTTGTTGGTATAGATGGTAAAAAGTGCAGCATATAGAGGTCCTCCCTGTGGTACACCTATATCTATTTCAGATTGTTCTGACAAACCATTGTCCAGTTTAATTTGTCTTGTCCACCATTGAAGAAACTGTGCCAACCAATGAATGAGCCACGGGTCTTTTATAAATATTGTGAAATCTTTAAGTAGGTAGTTTGGCAAGACCGTATTGAAAGCACTTGAAAATTCGAGAAAAAGAACCTTTGACATGGTCGTTTCTTTACAATTCAAATGAGTCACTATATCGTTAATTAAAACTAGTACAGCATCTACACGCATGGAACACCCTTCTTGTAAGCAAATTGATACACATCTCCAAGTTGCTGTACACTTTCCATAAAACGGGGCAGTAATATTTTCTGTAGGCTATTAAAAGTGATACTAGCGAGATCAATTGGTCTAAAATCATATACAGTTTGAGGTGTCTTAATTTTGGGGACAGGAATTGTTATGGCATTTTTCCACAACGACGGAATTTTGCTGTTGGAGATAATTTCCTGAAAAATGAAGGTAAATAATGGTGCTAAATCTTCACTTAAAAATTTAAAAACCCACCAAGGAAGTTTATCTGACCCACATGCAACTCCTTTTTTAACCTTCTTAAATTGATAACGTACATAATCTATATTTATCTCAGATACACACACACATCACTTGTGTATTCCGATAGAGAAATGTTAATATCTTTATTGCGTGAGTGATTAAAACGGCCAAAATGTTTATTCAAATAATTTCCCAAATTTTCATCAACACGTATTTTACTGTTTTCATTTGAATTTCTAACAGTTTTGATCAAGCTCCAAAAAGAAACTGAATTTGCCTCTATGTGTCCAAAAGTTTCAATCCGCACATCACGAACATACGTGTTTATTGTTCTCTAAATCTTGTTTCTCAGAACTTTATTTCCATCCTCTATAGCTTTTTGTTTGTCTTTCACCAACTGAGCAATTTTGCTATCTGCTGGAATTTGTTTAATCATATCTACCAGTTCCAATTTCTTGAGCGCTACACACTGTTCACCATCAAAACCAATATAAGATGAGATTACTTCTGTATATTCATCAAGGCTATCTGATGAGTGCATGATGGCGTAACACATCAAAGTACTCAATTGTTTGGGTATTTCAAAGTACCCAGTTTTTAGGGTTGCTCCTGGACTGTAAGATAAGCAGATGAAAACATCTTCGCTTCTTTATTTAAACCTTTTTGTTTTTCAATACTTTTTAAAAATATTTTGAAGGTCAACATCTGATTGGATTCGGGTATTTTGAAACTGTATATACATGTACCTCTGCAACTGATGACGTCACGAAGTTATCTGATTTCTAAAAATCTTGAAACTTTTTTGAATGACCATAACTCAAAAACTACACAACTTGTTTTAAAGATTTTATTTATTCAAGAAAAAAACAACAAAAAACTTTGCATTTCTAACGTTTAAATCAACTATGACAATAATTTAGATTATCAGTTCTACATAGGTAGAGGATAAATTTCCACTAAAAATAAAGGCTTGGGCAAAATATTAATGGACATATTCCTGTATTCGGGTTAATAAAAAATAAAAAATGTGGAAAGTAAAAATCAATGTTTCCTGCATATTTTGCTGGTAACGTTTTCCGTAAATTTCCGTATGACAATGTTTCTTGCAAAACTCTCTGGTATCTGGTATATCCTATACAAATCAGTCACGTGTGTGCCCCATGCCCCCCCCCCCTCCGCCCTCCCTACATTTACAGATATAACGTTATCAAGGTCTCTATAGGGTCTCCACTTTTTGGAAGTTAGATATCAAAATTCACGGCCCCTTTTTGAAGGCTGGTTATATACCGCCAAAGTGGCGTAGCGACTTACCTTGGGGCCCGGGCGAAATATTATATGGGGCCTTCAAGTTAGTCAAAACAATCAACTATCTGCTTTGAAATGTGACATGTATATATATATATATATATATATATATATATATATATATATATATATATATATATATATATATATATATATATATATATATATATATATATATATATATATATATATATATATATATATATATATATATATATATATATATATATATATATATATATATATATATATATATATATATATATATATATATATATATATATATATATATATGTATATATATATATATATATATATATATATATATATATATATATATATATATATATAGATATATATAGATATATATATAAATATATATATATATATAAATATATATGTATATATATATATATATATATATATATATATATATATATATATATATTTATATATATATATATATATATATATATATATATATATATATATATATATATATATATATATATATGTATATATATATATATATATATATATATATATATATATATATATATATATATATATATATATATATATATATATATATATATATATATATATATATATATATATATATATATATATATATATATATATATATATATATATATATATATATATATATATATATATATATATATATATATATATATATATATATATATATATATATATATATATATATATATATATATATATATATATATATATATATATATATATATATATATATATATATATATATATATATATATATATATATATATTAAGGTTATATTAAGGTTATACAATGATCAGGTTATACCAAAGAGCTTCTACACAGAAGCTCTTTGGTTATACTCTCCATTCTACAGATGGGGATCAAAGGGCTGTACTACGTGGAAATGTCCACTAAACAGCAGTTATTAAATGGGTGCAACTTTCTCCCAGTTGCACAGCCAGGATTTCGACAACGAAGGAAGGGGGTGTAAGAATAATACACTTTTCGTCAGAGAAGAATAGTTCACCCACATACATGAGCAATTATGAAAAGGAAAAAGAATACGAATTTGTTGCGAAGATTAAGAAATTGAAACCCCCTGCAACCTTCACCATAAGACCCTAAGATCATTGATCAGTTCATAAAGTAATAAATATTTCATTGTCCACATTTAGAATAGTAACATCTGCAGACTTCCTTCCAAAGTGTAAGGTCTTTCAAATCGTCACCCATCGTTTATGAACATGAAAAGTTGGAAATGATTTGCTATGTCTGAATCTTAGTTGACTTTCACAGTTTGAAATATCTAACATAAGTAAGCGCGTTTGTTTCCGAATGGTGTCTGTAATGTAAACATAACAAAGTTAAACTTAAAACGAATCTCTTGGTTTTGTGCAGCAGTGGCGTAGCCATAATTTCCTTATTGAGAGGGGGAGGGGGGAGGGAAGGGGGGGGAGGGAAGGGGGGGGGGGGATTGAGGTGACACCACCAAAGTGCTCGGCTTGTCGGCGTGGGGTCCAGGGACCCGCTTAAAGGGGCGAAGCTCTCGCAAAATTTACATTTCAATGGCAAAAAAGTATGTAACAACGCATAGTAAGAAGGTGTATTTTACAAGTCAAAATTCATGTCAAGTAGAGCTATAATACACCCATGTACAAAACAGAAAATCAAAGCGTAAAGCGCTCGACTTGTCGGCGTGTGGTCTAGGGGCCCGCTTAAGGGCCCGTGGTGGGGTCCAGGGGCAAAACCCTGGTAGGGGTCCAGTGGGCAAAGTCCCTGAAATCTCTCGCAAAATTGACATTTCAAGCGCAAAAACGTATGTCAAAACGCATAGTAAGAAGGTGTATTATACAAGTCAATATACAAAACACAAAATCATGAAAGCGTATATTGTGGAAATGATAATGTTTTATTGTTTACGTTTGTACATGGTGAGGTTTAACGTCACTCTTTAAAAAATATGGGTTGTCTAAAAGAAAGGTGTTCAATAATTTACTCCAAACTTGTGTAAATGTTGTCAAAATGTATAAAATGAGCCTGTTTTGTATCACGTGCACTAACAAACTAATTGGCCCCGTTTATACCGTGACAGTCATATGTGATCATTATAGACCAGGAGCCCAGAACTTTTATTCAAGTGAAAAGTAGCCCCAATAAAAAAGCAAGTATGCAAACCTAAAACAAATTGTGTTCACGGTTGTTCCGGCTACCAAAGATATCAATTATTGTCTCCATATCATTTTTTTGTAGCTATGCAATATTTTCTCCCATTATTCATTAAAGCTTTCCCAAAATAAAGTTTCCAGATAATTGATAGAAACTTCTCAAAAATTAAAGAAAATTTCCTGAAAATGAAGAAAATTGAGCGAAAGTGGAAGCAAATTTCACAAACTTGAAGACGACTTTTCTCTAAAATTAAAGCAAATTTCACGAAAAAAAAAGAAAATTTTGTATGAAAATTGAAGGAGAATTTCCCGAAAATTGAAGATTTGCGATAGGAACGAAGATATGGAATCTGACTCTTAAAAATCAATTCGTTAGACCTTCATGTCCCTTTTCCTTCTTTTGCCTGAATATATTTAACTTTTAAAGGAAAAGCGACCCAGCTCTCCTAGAGCTACATTATATATGGCATTTGGTGGTAAACCTAAAACATATTTATGAAACGAATTGTAAACTCTTATTGTACTTTCATGGGGGTGATACGCCATAACTCAGAACCGTATATTAAAATAGGCATTATCTTATGATTACAAATTTGAAGGATAGTACAAGTAAATTAATAGTTCCAGACAAAATGTTCTTAAAATTGAACGAAGCAACCTAAATTAGACTTTGAACTCTGTTGAACTTGGGATTTTGACCATACTCCTTTTGGTGTAAAATATAGTCCTAAATGATTATAGTTATTTACAGTCTCAATAATTTTGCCTTTGAAATAAAAATGTTCACTTCTTGCAATGTGTCCAACCTTTATAAAAACCATAAGCTTCGTTTTATCTGAGTTTACAGTCAAAATATTCTCTTCACAATAATCTTGGAAAACATTCAGTAAACTTTGCAAGGAATAAACATTTTCTGAAAAGATATCGAGGTTATCTGCATAAAGAAGACAACATATATTATAATAATTTATAAGAATTCCGCGGGTCTTTGTGGACTTTAATCGCTCTTCAAAATTATTGATATCAAGTAAAAATCAGTCTACCTACTGTGGTGTAGCGGTTATCATACATGTCTACAGACCACGAGGCCCTGGGTTCAAGCCAGTGGGTTGGGTAGACACGCAAGTGCACCACGACTGGTTAACAGAGGCCGTGGACATTGGCTTGGTTGTCGATGTTATGTCTGTCCGTACGTCGTACCTGTGTTCTAGTCCGGGTCGTATTAAGCGTTTCGTGATAGCATTGTTACTATCATAACCTATAACGCAGGCGACGACCCCGTCATTGTAGTTGTGTGTTCACTCGTCGTCGTACGGGAATAGATTGCAACCTTGTCTCAGACCTCTCACACAATCAAATTTTGGGGTAAGACCGTCCTTTGTCTTCACATATGTGACTTAATATTACTATACATTGATATAAGTATCTCGTAGAATTTACCCCTCATTCCCATATTATGAAGTTTGTTGAATAAAATACTGCGATTGATGTTATCAAATGCGTTTTAAAATCAACAAAAATGGCGAAAAGTTTACCGCGTGGTTTACTCAATGCTTTAGAAACGACAGTGTGGAGTACAAAGGAATTACCAATCGTAGAGAACCCTCGAAACCTGCCTGAGCAAGAGAAAGGATATTATGATTCGAGAGCCTATCACATAGTCTACTACATAAAACTTTTGTAAATACTTTGCCTAAAGCACACAATAGTGTAATAGGCCGATAACTACTTGGTAAGCTTTATCCCCTTTCTGGAATACGGGACTAATTATTCCAACTTGCCAAACACTGGGAAATTTGCCAGTACAAAGAATTCTGTCAAACAATGCATGTATTGCAAGCCTCAGCGCCTTAGGTGAAGTTTTGATGATTATAATTTGAATACCATCGATACCACAAGCTTTGCCTTGTTTTTGTAAATTAATTGCTTTCTCAACTTCATTAGTTTTAATGTCGACATCCAAAATATCATCAGAGACTTCCAATGGGGAATATGAAATTTTAAGATATACTGTAGATTTGTTAACCTTAAAAACAGATTGAAAGTACTCAAACCATTCAACAGCTGTAATATCATTTGTATTCTTGTTTGTGGGAGCTTTAAAGAAAGCCCACAATTTCTTATTGTCTTTTTGCTTTGCTAAAGTAAGAAGCTCCTTTGTTTTATTTTCCATGAATTAAGTTTTCTTGTATGTAATAAATTTATTGTAACTTTTCTTTATATCACAAAAACGTTATATTTTATGTTCTTTAAGCGCTTTCCTAACCCTGGCCTTAAATTCAAAACAATCTTGATCAAATCAATTTTGCGGCTTTGGAAGATTTGCGTTACCCCTGATACATCTCACACCTCTTAAGTAAATCATAATAAGTTAATTTCAATCAAATGATTTCCTCTATTGTGTCCTCTGTATCATTATTCCCACATTTTCAGAATATTCATTTTGTCTTTTTTAGTACCTGGCTATTTTCATAAAAGAACACAATCAAAAGACAGTGATCGTTCACCACTAACATTGGTATGGTGGGCACTATTTACGTAATTAATATCAAAGGTTTGAGGTAAATGTGGTGAATCTACAGCATCACCAACAATGAGATTTGTAATTAGTTTGTTCTCGAGCAAATTCTAAGATGCTATTATGTAAGCCTATGGACATGCAATTGTAACTCCCATCATCAAAAAAAACAATCTTTGGACAAAAATGAACTCAAAAACTACCGCCCAGTCTCAAACATTGCTACAGTTTCAAAACATATTGAAAAAGTTGTAACCAGTAGACTCACTGAATACATCAACAAACATAAACTTTTTGAGCCACTACAATCGGGCTACCGAACTTCACACAGTACTGAGTCTGCCCTACTACATGTGCAAGATTATGTTCTTCAAGCGCTCGACCAGCAGAAAGCTATTTTATTTCTTATGTTGGATCTGTCTGCCGCGTTTGATACGCTAGACCACCTAATCATGCTTCGTCGTTTTGAGCATAGCTTTGGCATTTCTGGCAACGCTTTGGATTGGCTATCATCATATTTAAATTGTCGGACTAACCATGTCCATGTTCCTGGAGCTGACTCCAACACTGTAAATCTTGAATATGGGACCCCACAAGGCTCTGTTTTAGGACCTTTGTCATTCACACTTTATACTATCCCAATAGGTGACATATTGCGGAAGCACAAGATCGAGTATTACATATATGCTGATGATATACAGATTTTCTTAGCCTTTAACCCTAAAGTTCCACTCGATGCTGAATGTGCTTTATTCAAACTGACCTCTTGTGTGCAAGATATCCAACAGTGGATGATTGCAAACAAACTTAAACTTAATGAGGACAAAACAGAGTGTATCATAATCTCTTCATCAAATGCTAGTAAAGCCCTTGAGAACCTCAAGTTTGTATTTGGCAATACTTGCATCTCACCAGTCACTTCATTTAAAAATCTGGGAGTTGCTTTCGATGATAGAATGTCAATGGACAACCATGTGACACAACTTAGTAAAACAATTAATTATGACATTAGAAACATTGGCAAGATTCGTCGGTACATTGACGTTGAAAACCTGTCAATATGTTGTTCGATCACTCATCCTATCACGTTTGGACTACTGTAATTCCCTTTTGAATGGTATTACCATGAAAAATGTAAATCGCCTACTGAAACTCCAAAATAAAGCTGCTAAGCTTATCTTCAGGAAACGTCGTCGTGATCATGCCTCACCCTTGCTCAACAAATTGCATTGGCTCCCTGTGTCACAGCGAATTTTATACAAAACATGTCTTATTGTCTACAAATCCCTGATACATCAATCACCTGAATACATATCCAACAGTCTGAAACTTTATACACCAGCACGATCCCTTCGCTCCTCTTCTGAAAACTTCCTGACTGAACCCAGAACTAACACCAAAGCTGGTTCTAGGGCTTTTTCAGCTGCAACACCCCATGTTTGGAACTCTTTGCCTTCACACATTCGCCATGCCATTTCACTTGGACAGTTCAAAACACGTCTCAAGACTTTTCTTTTTTAATCATGTATTACTTACTGAACTTTGGGGCAGCATTCTGGGCGCTTTGTATCCTATGGAAAAGGCGCCTACTACAAATGAACATGGATGGATGGATGTAATCAACTACACTTTGCCCCGTCATGCCCGTTGATGAAATGTAAGTATATCCTGCAGTTTCACTTTATGGGGGGCAATCTACCATTATTATTACAATTACTTTACTTTCTGAACTAATTTTTCGGAACCACTGAACTAATCCTTTTGTGTATCAGACTGGAAAAATATCACCCAATCAAGGACAATTTATGCAATCAGGTAGCCAGAGCAATAGAAAACAACTCGGCCAAATATGTAGGATGGGGCTTGTTAGCATCAAAGAATTATTCATGAAAAGAATTTTTCATGAGTTGTTGAATTATACAGGTATGCTGTACTGTGCATATTACGCACATATAAATATTTGCTCTTGACTTTAGTTGTGCCACTGATTGACTGATGGTAAACGGTGGAAGAACGAGATCAGGTGAAGAACTTTGAAGTGTCAAGAAAAACTCTCATTTCCTTTACTTTCTACCGCGCAGAACAGTAAGTTTCTTAATTGTTTATAGTGTTTTGATATCAGCTAGATTCAGGGGGAGTACATAAGAGCTTTTAAGGATGTGTGATGGGTGGTGTAGGAGGATGGGGAGGGGGTGGAGGAGAGTGGTTGCACCCAAATGTTCCAGTCTGGGTGCGGAAATTTTACAGTAGTAAATCATGTTTCCACCAAACTGTCAAATGTTGCTGTCCATCTGTTGGGAGGTTGAGAATTACATTTTGTTGGATTTCCTTCATTTAGACTTTATTACCATTCCTGAAATTTACCTCCAGCTCCCAGCGGAGAAGAAAACATGTATCCCATCCCGACAGAAGCGGCTCCATGGGGAGGACAGTGGAGGACTGGGGGAGGAGGATTCGTCCCCACTTTTCGCAAAGATAGATTTTCCAATTCGTTGAAAGCTGAGGAGAAAATTTGTTTGGGGAAGGGGGGCTAATCTAATTAAGCTAATATCAGTAAATATCCAATTTTGCTAATTCCCCAAAGTTTTGCTAATCACCAAATATGCTAATCAGTGTTTTTGTTTGAAACAAAGAATACACACGTTTTAATTATATACACAATTAGAATTATGTTTATGTTCCACCCCCTCCCCCACTGAGAAAATCTTTGCCCGTTACTTCTGCATGCTTCAATTATTTTAGAGAATGCTCGGTGTCACGAGTCTTGCAAATGAACGGTACTGGCGTCCTATCCAGGTTAGTCATCTGCCCTGTCCGCCTACGCCAAGGAAACCGGGAATAAGCACCTTCATGTCTAGTATGGACTTAAAGGAGCACTAGACCGAAAAGTGATGGCGCTTGTTTTTGCGAAGTTCACAGATACATCATCTACAACAGATCGAGAGAGAGAGAGAGTTGAACACACAATTACAATGACGGGGTCGTCGCCTGCGTATTCGGTTATGATAGTACAAACGCTATCACGAAACGCTTAATACGACCCGGACGAGAACACAGGTACGACGTACGGACAGACATAACATCGACAGCCAAGTCAATGTCCACGGCCTTTGATAACCAGTTGTAGTGCACTGGCGTGTCTACCCACCCCAGGATTGAACCCGGGGCCTCGTGGTCTGTAGACAGGTATGATAACCGCTACACCACAGTAGGTAGATACAACAGATCAATAAACTGCATGCCTTTATAGCCCACAGATGACATGAGGGCAAAAAACACTTGAATATTCATATTAATCAGAAAATTACAATACCGTTGCGCATGATAGAGAAGCGTGTTAAAAAATAATTTGGGTGGAAAGGGGAAGGGGGAACTAAAACTACGCCCTTACTTTTGGTCTAGCGCTGCTTTAACTTTTTGTATATTTCCTCATCAGAACCCCAACATTATTATAATGACGCTGACGTACTTTGCTGCGATGTTGGTCCTGTCGTCATTTATTCTTGGTGGCCATGCCGAACCTTTCATAGGTGAAGTGAGATGCATGGCGATAAATTTCGCTCCTCGTGGGTTTAGTAGCACCAAAGGTCAATTACTGCAGATAAGCAGCAATGATGCATTATTTGCTCTGCTTGGTAAGCTAAATTAATATTTCATATCAATATTATATGCCTCAATTGTTTCTACTTTTTGGTTTTTAATTGTTTCTAATATTTTACATGCCTTGATTGTTTCTAATGAGAGAATTAATCCTTAATCCCAAAATAAAAAAAAAAGAAGAATATTGATCATTATAAATGAAACAAGAGGGAAAACACAGCAAGAAGACAAACGTTGAGAACTGGTCTTTTTTGTTTCCAAATCTGATATATTTTGGACGTGTAGATGCAACAATAGCTCATAACTTATGGCTATATGGCTGTATGGTCGCAAAATCTTTTATCAAAATCGGTAAAATTTTGCAGCATTTTAAATATCGTCGACATATTTTATGCAAATTTTTGTGATACATAGCAGCCTCAGGGCGACCTTGGTATTTACTGTTGTAAATTCTTTGTTTTTTTTTCCCATCATTTTTAGTGACCAAAATTAAAGAAAGAAATTGAAAGAATTACATAAACATTTTGAGCTGTCGGCCCAGTAATATTATTACAAGTTTCCTATGAATTAAATGATATTTCCTGAAATTAAAAAACTGTGATCTCTTCAAACTTTAATACCTTTTGAACAATACAGAAATTGCTCAAAAAAAAAACTAGCAAAAATGTTTTAAAATCTTCCCAAAACTATGCATGAAATAATTTTTATCAAAATTGATGAAATAATCAATTCTATACAGCTTTTTAATTTTCAAGCACACTATGCAAATTTGTATGCTAATTTGTGATGTATTAAAAAAGAATGTTTTTTTTTTTTACATTTAGTCAAAATAGATTTAGTCAATATTTTCAGCGATTGAGATTAATAAATTAACTGGAACTTGCACAAAACTTACATAAAAATATTCTTTAACCTGTTAACCTAAAGAGGAAATTCTGTCTCAAGAAAGTTGCTTGACTTGTCACCAATAAATCCAATTCATACTAGTAACGTCACTTCAGCGGCGGTAATTGATTGGCTGTTGGTGATTGTGTAAATATTTCGACCAATCAGAAACGTTGGATTGTAGTGAATCTCCACGTTTACACGATGTCTGGAATTTAAAACAGCCATAAACTGATACAAAGGTTGGTTACCAAAGTCCAACTCAACGTCCCCGTTGTGGTAGCTGGAAACAGGTAAAGCTGGCCAATTGAGCTTTGGCGAAGCTGGGTGCAGGGCTAATCCGCCGCTTAGTGGTTTAAGCGGATTACAGAAAGGTCGATCACAAATGAAATGTTATTTTGCAACTTGGTAAGAGAAGGTCAGCCAATGGAGGTTGGCAGCATCTTGGCACAAGATAGTGAAAGCCGCAAGGAAGCTATGTTGTCAAGTCTTCTTTCACCTAAGTCAAAATCTTATATGGAAAAAGAGGTGATGGGAACATTTATGTTCCCATTAATAGGCATGCTGCCGGACTGGGTTGCCAGGTCTTATGATTGTAGCCTATTCTCAAAAAATATATATTTCATTAAAATACACTGAGACTTTTGATGAATGTGAGAATGTGATCAGGTGATGTTGCGACAATGAATTCAGATATTTCTTCATAAATCGGAAAAACCGAGTAAATTAAAATATAATCCTTATCGGAAATAACATTTTTTGCATACTTTTTTCTTCATTATTTTGCTTATATTTCCCTCTTTTAAATACAATGCACATACAGTAGTGGTCACTGAACTAATCATTTAAAATTGTAAATAACATATACTCATAATGATATGTTGATAATGTGTGGCGAAAGTATGCTTGGAAATTTGGAGCAACAAACCACACAATTATCAGATTATTGGTGGTGTAATTACATGGGTGTTGTCAAGGTGCGTCGGCCGGGTCGTGCCTCTCTTTTTCGAACAGTTTCACAGAAGGTAAAAGTTGTTGAAATTGAAAGATCTATGAAATTTGCTAAAAAGTTCAGAAAATTTGCTAAAGGGTCCAGACATTTTGCCAAAAGATCCAAAGATTTTGGAAAAGGTCCAGAAATTTTGCTAAATGCTCTTCAGTAAAATCTGAAAATTTAGCAATCGAATTCCGTTACTTTGGACAAAATATTGGAAAATATTTTACACCATCAGCATTTTTTCTACGACCCCTTCCCCTCACCCCTCCCCCAAAAAAGCCCACAAATACAGAAGGGTTGCTACATCCTTGGGTTAGTGTAGGCAGGTGCACCCATCCTGTATCAAATGTATTAAATATTTTATCACTTTCAAAAGTATAGGACTGAAGTCAACAGTTTAATAATTAAATTAATGCTTGAATTTCTTGAAGTGATTTCATTATCATACTTTACCGTAGACACTTCGCCATGCCCATCTTCTAAAGCCACACCACTGTTGGTAATACAGGCCTTTAACAGACCAATCATGCCGTTGAAACTCATTCATAGCATTGAAAAATATATTTGTATTCCTTATATTTTCTTTTTTTTCTTTTCTCCAAAGGAACAACTTACGGGGGCGACGGAAGAAGAACGTTTGCCTTGCCAAACATATCCGGTTTGCAAGCTAAAAACGGAATGATTCCGTGCTACATAGCCATAGCCGGGCTATTTCCCTTAAGGTCGTAGGATTGGCCATTGGTGCAGGGATATTTCCCATCATGCAAGTAATTTAAAATGGAGAGCGGAAGAGGTATAAAAGCATTTCATCTCTGGATATGCCTATGGTGTACAGGTGTAGGGAATTGGTTCAGTTTTATATAATAAGTACAATGAACAATTATGGATAGAATCAATCTATAGCATTTCATATCTAGATCTGCCTATGGTGTAGGGAATTGGTTCAGTTTGATACATAGAAGCAATCTATATAATTATATAATAATATATAATATATATAATAATTTTCTGCTCAAGCTTAAAATTTAAATAGTCCCTAACCAACAAAAACTGTATGAATGATAATCAAGTATACATTGTTAAGATAACAACCATCGTGTAATTAACGATCACGATTAAAATCAATTTGTACTTTCGTTTTCGGTTACAATCAGAGTGTTATTATGGGCGTATAGGAAGGGCTACCTTTTGGGGAGTGGGGAGAAAAGAGCGCCAACATTTTCCAATTACAAGTGGAAAATTGTGTTAGAGACGTTGTTGTTAATCGGAAAATATTTTTTTTGTTCCAAAATGTTTCCCTTTAATTTTTTTTGAAGTTCTTCCTTTTCGGAAAATTGTCTTCTATATTTGGGAAATTTTCTTATTGTTTGGGAAATTTTCTTCAATTTTCGGAAAATGTTGCCAAATTTCATTAAAATTGATAATAATTTTGCAGTTTTTGTTTAATTTTCCCATTTGTTTTCATATTATATTATTATTTTTCTAACTTTATCTCCCAACCGGGCAGAAACATGCAACCGGGCATGTGAAAACCTCTCCGATGGAAAGCTTTTGCCTTGCCTCCACTCCTCTGACTATTATGTTCTTGTAATGTTGGGTACATCAAGTGATTAAAGGAGACATAATATAATCGTTACTTTTTATATGATAGGGATTACAATCTATATCAACTATCAATAAACAGCAAGTCAAAATCGTATTTTTATCTCATGGTATCCATGTTTGAAGTCGACACATGCAGACATGGTGGCTGCCATTTTGTTCTGAAATACTGTGCATGAAGACACTATTCCCCAACAGGGACATAACGATTGTAAATTAATTACATTAAAGGCTTTGTTCCCAAATAATGTAACACAAATTTTAAACAACATCTTCATGAGTACACAAAAATGTTCTTCACCCTTACAAAGGGACAGCAATTTTTAATAAGCTAGAAAACTTGAGATATAAGAAATTCAAGGCATTCCAACATTCTGCTGGGTTGATGACATTATTTCCGCATGTTTTAAAATCAAAATGTCGCCTCCCATAGTCTGATAGTATCAGCATGAAAGTGATAACAAAAAAGTGTTATATTGTTTTGAGTGCAGTTGCGCAACTAGAGTTTTGGGTCCCGTGGCCAATTTAGCGTTCGGTGCCTCCAAAACAAACATATTGCTTTCATTGCTCGGGCCTCCCAAATTTTGATTTTGCTCTGGGCACTTGAAGTTTACCCACCCTATTGTTGCGCCACTGTTCAGGAGGTATACAACTTTGTCAAGAGATTTGTTATTTTTAATTCTGTTGTATGAAATACGGATTATGTCCTTCTATCTCGTCCTTGATCGGTGCACTTAATTTTACCTCCGGTTGGCTCACCTCGTTAAAATAGAGAGCTTTAGATTTTACGACGCGGACCTCTCTACAACGAAATGACGTCACGTTCGACGTTCTGCGCATGTAACTACTTCACTTATTCGTTATCCCTGAAATTCTACACCAGGTGTCAGGGTCAGGAACCGCGGAGATTTTTGAAGTGGGAGAAGGAGGGGGAGGGGAGAGGTGGGGTGGGGTGGTACAGAGGGCGCTGAAGAAGTAAAAATGGCGAAAGTAAAAGGCACAATCACATTCATATTAAACCATGTACTAACTCCCAACCATATTGGTACATATAGTATTAGACAGACGGTATACTAAAGATGGGTCACCTCTCAAGGGATTGGGGAGGGGGTAAGTTCCTCACTGACGTTAATCGGAAAATTTCGTTCATTTTGGAGCAATCTTTTGAATATTTCATTCATTTTTAGAGATTCCTTACAATTTCGGTGAATTGTTTGACAATTTTAAAGAAATTTCGTTAATGTTTGGGTACTTTCTTTACAATTTCGGTAAATTGTTTGACAATTTTTGCGAAATTTCGTTCAATTTTCTCGAAATTTCATTCATTTTTAGGCACTTTCCTTTAAGATTTCGATAAATTGTTTGACAATTTAAAAAAAAATTCTTAATTTTAAACAATTTTCTACTTTGAGGAAATTTTGTCAAATTTTTAAGCAATTTGACCAGAATTTTAAATAATTTTACCAGCTTTTACCTTAATTTTACCTTCCTTTTAAGGAAATTTTCTTCAATTTTGGCAATTTTTGGAAATTTCCTTCTTTTTTGAGAAACTTTTTGTCAATTTTCGAAAAATATGTTGACAAATTTGACCAGGATTTTAAATAATTGTAAAAAAATTTCCCTTCCATTTTCTGGATATTTTCTTTGATTTCAAGGAAATTAATTGTCTTAATTTTTGCAATTTTCAGCAACGACGACAACGAGTGAACACACAATTACAGAGTCGTCGCCTGCGTATTCGGTTATGATAGTAACAATGCTATCACGAAACGCTTAATACGACCCAGACGAGAACACAGGTACGACGTACAGACAGACATAACATCGACAACCAAGTTAATGTCCACGGCCTTTGATAACCAGTTGTGGTGCACAGGCGTGTCTACACAACCCAGGCTGGAACCCAGGGCCTTGTGGTCTGTAGACATGTATGATAACCGCTACACCACTGTTAGTAGACTTAATTTTCAGAAATTTTCCTTCATTTTTATGCAATTTTTAGGAACTTTGTCTTTTTGGGGATATTGACATATTTTACCAAAATTCCAAATAATTTGACCAAATGTTTCTTCACTTTGACCAATTGTTTCAATTATATGTTTATAATTCCCCCATTTTACCTGCCAACCAGGAAGGTGAAATCCTCGCAGGCCATACTATATAAAAGTAAGGTTGGGGCTAAGCCCCCCACCCCCGTCTCTACGGTCCCCGAGGGTATTTTCACGTTGCGCTGAAAACGGCAACTTGGGATAGCGTATGACGTGATATGTTGTCATATTAATCTGCGTTTTTAACATAACTGAGCAAATACTACAGCTTTTATGCTCATCAAATGAAAATTTGACTCAAATTTTGTATTTTGTATTTTTCATTTTTTTGAAAATTAAAGTTTAAAGTAATGAATTATGTAATATTTTCATTTTCATTGGCGCTCAGATATTTTACGTTCTACTGGTACAGCTTGGGAAATTTTACATATGTTTATTATATAGCGTATGAACTTCGGGCTACTTGCGAAGAAGTTGATTCAATCGAAGTGCGTGACTTTTCCCTTTGCTTCACGAACTTGATGAAGGTTCGCCATTCTTCCCAAAGTTGTACTTTTTATTGGAGCGTCGTCTGCTACGATCGAATATCGCTAACCTATTTAGATATTCGCCGAGTGTAATCACATGACTGGTCACATGACTGTCATTTTTCCGTCGTAAAAATCTACAGCGCAAAACCAACAGGACGGGGAAGTCAATACGACGACGTTATGGTGTCGATTAACTTCCCCGTCGCACTACTCCGCGTCGTGAAATCTGAAGCTCCCTAATATCCCACTCACACCCACCTAATCTTGAAACAAATCTCCTACCCCTGCACCCCCTTTCCTCCCCGCCCGCTTTCGTCAAAGGTAGTTATAACTAGTTATGCTATTTCATCAACCTAACACTTCCTGCTAAAACTGACGGTCACCAAACTTCAGTAAGATGATGTACATCATATTTCTGCCAAAACATACTTCAGCTTTGAATAGTGGCGTACGAGACGGGATGGGGGAAGACTGCCCCTAAATATTGGGGCAGCTAGAGATTCGGGCAAAATGTGTGCCAATATTCGGGCATAAACTATAATCCTTTAAAAGTTATTTATTCTGACAGGATGATAATGGATTTCTTTGGATATGACTTAACTGGTGAAGTTGATTCACCTCAATTTTTAGACTGAAAGTAAAAAGGTAACAGGTTGGTTTGCCCGAATATTTTCCTATATAATATGAATGAATTTGGGGCAAACAGTGAATTTTCTTGAATCTTTTTGCAAAGGTATGTGAGAAAAATTGGTTATTTTGCCCGAATCATTTCTGAATGATTTTATGTGGGCGCGTTTGTTGATAAGTAAGTTTGCCCAAATCTTTTCAGAAAATAAAGAATGCAGGTAAATTTGTGCAGGACATTAATTTACTTGTAACTCTTTCAAACGAGTGTACATATTGGCAGACAAGTAACGTGTACACACACGTTCTAAATCATGGTTTCAAAGAATGTGGTTCAATTTGTTCAAACGTTTTCAAACCAAAACTTACTTCATGAATAGATTATATTCGGATTCGCATCTTGATATAACACAACATGTCAATACCGTTTGTACATCATATATTTATGCTCTATGTGACATCAGCTGAATAGAACATCTTTAACGAATTAAGTAACTACCAGTCCGGAGGCATGCCTATTAATAGAAACATTCATAACACACTAGAATATTAAAGTCATGCAGCCATATTGTTCAGATGTTGCGATATAATGTCATAGTTTCTAATTAATGTACTTAATTCATGGGATATTTGTGATGCTGCGATGCATATGACAGACCTGTGGTCGAACAGCTCAAAATGTTTATATCAATCTTAAAAATCTAAAATTTGTTCCCCTAAATCTATAAAATGATGGGACCATCCATCCATTGGCGTGTCTAAGGGGGACTATTGGGGACTTAGCCTCCTAAAAAATATCATAGCACCCAAATTTTGTCAAAGCCATGAATATAATTAACTGAAATATCAAATGTACTATGCGTGAAAACATAAGTTGTCATTTTTTGTAATCCTATCGACCGAGTTATTGTAATTTTGGACCACCGCTTTACAATTTGCACCACAAATCGTCCATTTTAGACCAAACATCTTTCATGACCTGAAAATCTTAAATTTTTGACCCAAACTTCTTCACTTTTGGACAAAACATTTTGAGGCTTTTATCACAAATCCCACTAAATTCTATAATGAATTTTTAGGAAAAATTTCTCGTTTTCAGGAAATTTTCTTCATTTTAAGAATTTTTTTATCAACTTCTGCGAAATTTTTCATGAATATAAAAAGAATCGAGAAATCTTTTTCATTTATCCGAAAATTTCCTTCTTTTTATTCACTTTTTTGAAAAACACTGTAATTTTCGAAACAAAATCAGGAACTGTTGCCAAAATCAAACAAAATTTCCAACTATTTGACGTATTTTCCTTAAATGTTATGTTAATTATTTCGCAATTTGCCATACATGCATGCAAGCGGAAAATAGAAACCCTTTCCGGGGTTTAGGGGGGGGGGGAGGGGTCGTTCTTAACTTTCTACGCCTCTGTCTTCCTTAATCCGCCGACACTCAATGCCCTTTTTGGAGTGCTTAAGACCCACCGAAAAAAAGCTAGACATGAAAAGCGAGACACGCCCCTGGAAACATCTATTCCTGCTATTGGCAGATTGAAGTCAGGGCACAGACTCAAACGATTGGTCAGAATTTGCTGCACCACTTGAAAGAATTTTGTTAGATATTTAGAAAAACAAAGGATTTACGAAAGAAAATACCAAATACTTACTACATTACAAAATTTGCAAAAAAAATGCAAACTGATGCCTAAGAATTTAAAACGCTGTAAAATGGTTAATGTTAAAAGGAAAGGTATCGTTACATTAAATACATTCAGAAGTGAACGCCGCTTAACGTCACTTTCGGTTTTCAATTTTACCTATTGAGTGCGAGAAATCTTCCAGTGTTATTGATAACACATGTAGGCTCCTATGTTCGGTTCAGTGAATGTGTGATCGATAACATCGCAGATTCATAATTAATTGGACAAATTAAAAACCGGACGTGACGTTTTCAGCACGACGGTGTTCACTTCTGAACGTATCTATGGGCCGATCCTTTCCTTTAACCTAACTATGCATTTTTTATGATATAGATTTGATCTTAAAGTAATTCAGCTAATATTGCCTCTACACATCCTATACCAACCTTCAAATAACTTAGAAGCCCGGGTGACTCAAACTTTAATTCTAAGAATAACTATACTTAATTAGGAATTATACAAACCCCTATAGCTTGAGCCAGAAAGGCTCTGAACGTATCTATGGGCCGATCCTTTTTATCTAACCTAACTATTTTTTTTTTATAATATAGATTTGATTTTAAAGTAATTCAGCTAATGTTGCCTCTGCACATCCTATACCAACCTTTAAATAACTTAGAAACCCGGGTGACTCAAACTTGAATTTTAAGGATAACTATTCTTAATTAGGAATTATACAAACTCCTATAGCTTGAGCCAGAAAGGGGCAGGGTGTATTCCAACAATAGGGACGTAAGGCATCAGAGTCACTTTAGGGGAAGATTTGAGGGCATTAAAATTATGTAAGTAAGGCTGTAAGGGAGTATCAAATAAGTAGTGTCCCAGCATCTACTTATATTGGAGAACTGTAATCAACATGAAATGAACCTAAAATAGTTCACAAAAGTATTGTTATTGTAAACAAAAGAGTATAGAGAAATGGTGCAGAGTGGAGGTAATGAAGGGCAGTGTGGATCATGCCTTTGAAAAACCAGGTGTCTGTTGTAGTGGCAAGGATTGTAGCTTAGTACGCTCGTTTTTGTCCTCAATCCATGCAATTAAAAACCATTAATTATATTATTTTATATCATGTTGCTATTATTTTGGTAACATCTATTTAATATATCCGACAAGTCCGATTAGTAAACGATTTGGTTGAAGTATAGAAATCTCCAGACCAAAAGCGGCATGTCCCTCAGTTAGCATGTTTAGCGAATCCAGTTAACCACTATTTTCTCGAAATCGAGATAGAGAACCCGGCAGAGTAATAGGAAACAGGTGGAGGGAAGGGGTGGAGGGGGAGGGGAGGGGGTGTAAAGACTCATCCCCGGAGAGAATTTTAAATTCTCGGTTGCATGCTTTATTCCTGGCTTGGGGTACAATTTGGGAATTGCAAAAATGTGGTAAAATCATTGGATATTTTGGTAAAATTTTCTTGAAAACTTGCCAACATTTCGCGAAAACTGACCAATGTGTTACAAAAATTGGCCAAAAACTGCCAAAATTAAACGAAATTCCTGCAAAGGGGGGCATGTTCCGAAAATGAAGAAAATTTCAAGAAAATTGACAGGATTTCCCGATTAACAGCAACTTTTGATGGAAACTTTATTTACCAGTGCAATTTTTTCACTTGTTACCAGGATTTTTTGGGGCCCTTGTCTTGAACCCATGGGTTTTTTTTAAACATATTTTAAAAATATTTATATTTCTTTTATTGTCAAAACGTGTGACATTTTCTGCAATCCTTTAAAGTTCGAGTCTATACACGTAGTAACAGTTATATGGGAAGTAGGATGCATTACTGGACTATGGCGGAGTCAATCATGCATTAAATCAATAGATTGAAGAAAATATTTTTTACAAAATCAATTTTAAGCTTTTGAGTCCTTAGAATAACTCCCTGACTGTTTCGGTGGGCTGTATACCTTTCTACAAAAAAAAAAAAAAAAGTATTAATTACAGATCTATTGACAGGTGTAATATAAGAACAACATAAACCATGAAAATATCAACAAGATGTAACATAATTGGTTAAACAAATACCATTTTGCAGCGTAATTGTGATTTTTCAAACCTTTATTATAATAAATTAGGGCTGTCTTCTTAAATACATCACAAGATATTCAGCTTTCTTCTTATATATATCACAAGATATTCAGCTGTCTTCTTATATACATCATAAGATATCCAGCTTTATTCTTATATACATCATAAGATAATCACCTGTTTTCTTATATACATTACAAGATAATCAGCTGTCTCCTTATATACATCATACGATATTCAGCTGTCTTTTTATATACATGATAAGATAAGTAGCTGTCTTCTTATTTACATCATAAGATAATCAGCTGTCTTCTTATATACATCATACGATATTCAGCTGTCTTCTTATATACATCATAAGATATTCAACTGTCTTCTTATATACATCATAAGATATCCAGCTTTCTTATTATATACATGATAAGATAATCAGCTGTCTTCTTATATACATCACAAAATAATCAGCTGTCTTCTTATATACATCATACGATATTCTGCTGTCTTCTTATATACATCATAAGATATCCAGCTTTCTTCTTATATACATCATAAGATAATCAGCTGTCTTCTATAAGATATTCATCTGTTTTCTTATATACATCATAACACATTCAGCTTTCTTCTAATATACATCATAAGACAATCAGCTGTCTTCTTATATACATCATAAGATATTCAGCTGTCTTCTTATATACATCATAAGATATTCAGCTGTCTTCTTATATACATCATAAGATATTCAGCTGTCTTCTTATATACATCATAAGATAATCAGCTGTCTTCTTATATACATCATAAGATATTCAGCTGTCTTCTTATATACATCATAAGATCTCCAGCTGTCTTCCTATATACATCATAAGATATTCAGCTGTCTTCTTATATATATATATCCTAATATATTCAGCTGTCTTCTTATATACATCATAAGATATCCAGCTTTCTTTTTAAATACATCATAAGATAATCAGCTGTTTTTTTATATACGTTATAAGATATTCAGCTTTCTTCTTATATACATCATAAGATATTCAGCTGTCTTCTTATATACATCATGAGATAATCAGCTGTCTTCTTATATACATCATAAGATATTCAGCTGTCTTCTTATATACATAAAAAACACTCTTCCATATATTTTTTTGAGCCATATCTCGGAAACTACGGGTGATTTTGATATAGTTTAAAGACTATTCTGTTCTGGATCTTTGTGGTATATATAACATCTCTATCTGTCCATATACCTTTAAAGAATTAATTGAGTGGTCACGCATGTCCATCATAGTAAAAGAGAATTTTAAAAGAAACAAAATAGTGAATAAATGACTTCAATATCTTATTCCGTTAAAGAAATATTCAAGTTTAAAGTTTGGTATCATTTGTGTAGAAGCAACTGAAATCAGACAATTTGGGATGGCATAGCTTTAGATTTCTCCAAGTCTTTATGTATTCTATCATAATTTGTCCTGCGATTTTGTGGCTTAAGAACTATTGGACATGAGGAAAGTAGTAGATCTGAATCTAGGAAGAATATTTATAATATACCACCTGAAGAAAGGTCGAGGAAAAATTAAATAAACAGTGAAAAAATAAAATCAACTTTTTTTAAACAATTGTTGTTAAGAATGTGAGGATGAAGACGCCAACTTTCCATAATAGACTTAACTATACAAGTCATTTCTACACAGATAAGACAGCTTTAAAGTTTTATATCTCCCTAGGGAATAAGCTATTTAAACGCTTTCTTCACCATTTTTTTTAAAGTTTTTTTTTCCTCATAAAAGATACACTTACTTGCCAATTTCACTTATCATTTCACTTCGGGGCTTTGTTCTATAACACATCGTGTTAAAATGTAGATCCAACTTGCTATTATTCATTATTTTTGCTATTGAAATCTTCATGTGGTTCCATAATGTGGAACGTAGAGTGCAATGACATGCCGATTATAGATGGCTTGGCATGTGAACCATAGGTGGGATGGCATGTGTCATCAGTCCGGTTCTCGCTCCTGATTGGCAGATCTCCCAATCTGGAGATTTCTTGTCATTATAACCCACAGTACGGTACGTTACAGCGTTTATTACTCATTGTTTTACGTCTGAACATGACAGATTGAAAGGTTAAAGCATTTTAAAGGAATTAATGCCTAAGCTTATCGAAGCCTTTATGCATTACGCCTAGGCTCTAGCCTAGTTGGTGAAGGTCGGCCAACATCGTAGGCCTATTTAACGAATAACGTTAGCGATGGGCCGGCCCTAGCCACAGGTTTTCCTAGCGTTATGGCAATTTATATACTTATTAGACATATATGTAGTAAGTATATAGGTTGCCATAACGCTAGGAACACCTGTGGCCCTAACCACCTGTACACCCCCGGTTCCGTAGTAGCAGTCTGCCTGTTTTTGTTTGATAAAAGCTAGGCGTGCGCAGTCAGACATCTGTGATCCTAGAGATTTACAATGTAATATCATCTACGTTGGATCTAGGCCTAGTTATTAAAGCCTAGTTTAGGCTCGGGATTATCAGGTAGTGATAAAAAGGCTAAAGAATTCAAGTTGCCAACTTAACCTATTCAAATTCAGACCTAGCCGTTAGGCCTACAAAAAAGCTACGTTCTTGTTAGTTAAGGTTTCAAATAATTTATCATCGTTTGGCCATAATCCGTTTCTGTATGCTAACATTGTAAAATTGCTGTTGTTTACTGGTCTGTGGCCTCACGAACGCAATCAGTAATGTCAAAAAGTGTTTTGAGGGAAATGACTAATAGCTACATTCTTGCAAGACTAACATGCAAATTAGAACTTGACTAACATTAACAAGAATTTAGGCTATAATTTGCCTCAAATTAGCTGCCTAAACCTACTTAATTTGCCTGGTGATTTGTTATGTATACTGCTTGAATTTAAACAAAACTTGGCAAAGAAAAGAATTCATGGATACTGGAAATGAAATACCCCATATTTAGATATTTGTAAAGGGAACATTATTTATTATAAGGTGAAGGCAAATAATTCACACACTAACTCTATGACACATGCAATCATTGTTACATTTGGGATCATTTTGTCAGGGAAAGCTATTGACTCTTATTATCAGTTTATGTGGTTGAACCCAGTGAATTGGTAGTTTGCTATGCCCATGGTGTTGAAGGGGAAAACATTAAATAATTGAATTGAATAATTCAATTGTGTGTAGGGTAAAGAAAGTATCATTTGTAAATAATACAGGAAATATATATTAAAAGGCTTAAACAATTGGTACAGGTTATATGAAATGGTTTGTAAATTCAGGTTTTTAAAAACAGATCAACACATATTATTCTGCCATTACTTTTAAAAATCATTCCTATAATTTATGATAGAGGAAATGGGACTTCATTATGGAGGTAAAAAATTTACAAGTTTTGACATCACAATTTTGATTTTCTGCAATGATCACCTGTATAAACTTGACTCTAACAACTGGTAATCAACTTTACAAACATTCATGACAGTTTCCTTATGAGATATCTTCTCCTCCACTTATCACTACAGCTTTAGCTGAAATCGGCAAACTTTGTGAAGTGATGTTGATGTAGGTATAGATATACCACAGTATGTTATTATTTCACAATATGAGTTTTTAAGAAAGAAACAGAAATCAACAAAATCTTAGGTTCTTCCTATGCAGTCTAACAACTATAGATCCCCATGGTTGTAAAGTATGGCCTGAGTTAAGCCTAGTAAAAGACTGTAATGTTTCATGTCTGTTTACTGCAAATCATTCCTATAATTTATGATAGAGGAAATGGGACTTCATTATGGAGGTAAAAAATTACTAATTTTGATGTTAATTTTTCATTTGGGGCTTGTGTCTTTTTTTGGTTAGGCAGACAAAATTGTATGTATAAAAAGGTACACTAAAATTACCATGTCATACCCTCATAACCTGATAATAGTACATTTTACTACCACGAAAAATCATTTTACGTGTGGCTGGAGTAAGAACACATTTGGGCAGGGTATTGTGTACTACAAAATGATATACAGGTATTTAGCTCACTAATACCTAGTACAAAATTAATTTACATTGCCAAAAATATTCGTACTCTGTAGTACAGTGAATGATTTTCAACAATCATACAACATAGAAATTTGAATACTATTACACTGTAATAATTTGTTCAATGGATACCAAAGATTGCCTATCAATGAGAAGAGAAATTGCATGAAGCAAATTTTCAAGTGGAGCTTTTTTTTCTTCTCAACTTGAGCTTGAGAAAGTTTTGCAAACAAATTGAAAGCAACTTTAATAAGTAATGCACACAGAATAAAAGACACAGGCTGCAATACAATATATAGGCCTATTCCGAAGAGTCTTATGATTATTTTCTAAGTTAAACTTTATGAATTTAGAGCTTGCAATTGTTGGTAAATGATGTTGAACAGAAAAATGTGCATGAAACTGAAAACATAATAGTTCATCAAAATATGAAAAAAGTAATAAGTGAGAAATTTGATCTACTGTATTTCTACCTATATAAACAAGTTGGCACTTAACTTACTTTACTTTGTTTTATACACACAATCTGCCAGTTGGTCAGTCTGTTTAAACTTTATTTGATGGGTGTTTTGTTAATAACTAAGTATAATACTAATTAGACCTAGGCCTATATTGGTCTCATGCCCACCCCACCGTAGCTTACAATTGTAATGCTGCGTCTCAAGCATGGCCTTTTTTTTTTTTTATCATGACAGACATTTACAAGTCAATACCATGTTAATGTACATAGCCCTAAGGTTATGCTACCAAATTGCAAGTGGCTTCACACAATGTAGGCCTAACTTACACTAACGTTACTGTAGCCTGGCTAGGCAACACAATGACCCATGATTACCCCGGCGACGCTTTTTGAAAGCAATTAATCGCTACATACATGTCTGAATAAAATAAGATTTGATAAGCAACTTATTCTTGTTCCTAAATAAAACTAAGATTACTGCCCATATTTGTCAGCGTTTACGTCGGCCAGTTAAGGTTAAACTTACAGTGTACATACGACGTTAGCTAGCTAGCTCAACAACAACTGGCACAATTAAGATAGCACATTATTTTAGGTTTATTAAATTGTTCAAGACATCTACTAGTATTAATCATTTATCCCTTATCACAAAGCTTGTTCGCGTAGTATTTTTCTTAAAATATACTTTTCAGTTAGGCCTAAGTTAGTAGGTGCGATACATGCCTGTCTACAATCTAACGCTGCGCTAAAGTATTGTCGTTTTGTATGCACTGTAAAAAGAAATCGTTGATTTTGTATTCTTGTTAGAAATATAATGAACGTTAATATTGGTTAAAAAGACAAGTTATGATTAAAACTAATATAAATATAATTAAATTTTGAAAGTAAAGAATTTCAATTTTTATTTTGTAGGTTAAATTTGCAGTTTGCCTACTTTTTTTTTATTGATTCCAATTTTCAATGTACCGACATATCTACTGCCCTAACTTGAAACCAATGTTGGTGGAGAACGAACCAAAAAGTATCACGCACTAAGGTATAGGAGTTTCGACTCTCTGCCTATACGTAGTATAAGGCGAATGACGTCACGCTCTCTGCCACTACAGTATACGCAACGACGACGAAGAGTTAACACACAATTACAATGACGGGGTCGTCGCCTGCGTTTCGGTTATAATAGTAACAATGCTATCACGAAAGGCTTAATACGACCCGGACGAGAACACAAGTACGTACGGACAGACATAACATTGACAACCATGGCCATGTTCTCAGCCTTTGATAACCAGTTGTGGTGCACTGGCGTGTCTACCCAACCCAGGCTTGAACCCAGGGCCTCGTGGTCTGTAGACATGTATGATAACCGCTACACCACACTTGGTAGACAGTATACGCAACGACGAGTGAACACACAATTACAATGACGGGGTCGTCACCTGCGTATTCGGTTATAATAGTAATAATGTTATCACGAAACGCTTAATAATACGTATTTATGTATTTAATTAATACGACCCGGACGAGAACACAGGTACGACGTACGAACAGACATAATATCGACAACCAAGTCAACGTCCACGGCCTTTGATAACCAGTTGTGGTGCATTGGCGTGTCCACCCAACCCAGGCTTGAACCCAGGGCCTCGTGGTCTGTAGACATGTATGATAACCGCTACACCACTGTAGATAGGCCAGTATACGCAACGTAACTGCTACAAATTTATATACAATCCAATTACAACTTCCGTTATCCGTCTTCCAGTTGTTTAACGGCTACAAGTCGGCATTTAGGGGATAGTATTAGTTTTCGAAACACGCCACCATTCCTGCTGGAACTGTGTCATTCGTTTTATACAACGTATTCAGACATCACAACATGATGGGTGATGAAACTTGATGTCTAGTGCGTGCATTAGAAATCTTACAGGTAAAATGTATGTAAATTTATTGTTATTCTGAAAATGTCTCCACACAATTTTTTGTAAAAGCATGAACATTTCCGCGCATATTTGCTGTTCAACTTTGCGTTCCCCTAGATAATCTGCGCATTTTGAATGATAATTTTTGCGTTCCCCGCGAAAGAATTCTTTTTTTTTAGATTGGTCCATGCAGAAGAAACTACACCATAGTCTTTTGAGGTAGGCCGACATGTATAGGCCTGGGTCTAACTGCCATTGATTGTTCTAGATCAGTTTATATATATAGGCCCATCCACACTGTGTGTCAACAGTGCTGCATAATACTTAAAATACCACAGCTGAAGAATGCGTACATGACAATGGAAATTGCAACGCGTTGTGATACATATATGTCTATATGCAAATGGCAACTCCCTGCTGTATGTGATACTACGCTAGTGTGCTGTAACTCGCACACAGTGAATACTTGCAAAAAAAATGCTCGGCTGAACTTTTCAAATTTCTTAAACGTTTTCCACAAAGCAAGAATCATTAGGGATGTCCTTATCCACAAAAACAAAAGTAATATCGAATCTCACGTTAACTATAATCACCTCAAGTTCACCAACTGGTAATGATATAAATTTTACTTACATACAAGGCTAGGTGGGATTACCGGTTTAAAAAAATATCTACGCGTGATAACTGTGTGGATATCTTTAATAAACTGATCTAGAACAGTCAATGACAGTTATACTCCGAGCTGAACCTCAGACCTTCAAGAAGTACCGGTTAAAGGTTCGAGGTTAATGTCGGAGTATAACTGTCATTGACTGTTTTAGATCAGTTTATTAAAGTTATCCACACGCAAAATTTCTAAAGAGTAAAAAAGTATACACTTGTACATCCAAAGTCACTAATACACTGAGTAGTCCTTGTGGAAATTACAAACTATCTGAATTAAAGCAAGCCATCCATGATGCTGGCTGCACCTCCAAGGGCCCAGATAACATCCCCTATACCAGTTCCTGAAACACTTCCCTAACAAGGGTACCGCTACCCTCCTTATTATCCTCAACCACATTTGGTCCTCACACTCCTTTCCCCCTATCTGGAGGACAGCTACCATCACCCCCTTCCCCAAACCAGGAAAGGACAGCACCGACTCCTCCAGCTATCGCCCCATCGCCCTCACCTGCTGTCGCTCTAAAACTAGGGAAAGGATCATTAACCGGAGACTAAACTGATTTCATGAGACCAACATAATCTTCTCCCCTCACTAAAGCGACTTCTGGAAACGTCGCAATACCTTGGACCAGTTAATCACGCTCGACATCGTTATCTGAAAATCCTTTGCAAAAAAGGAACACCTCATTGCCATCATTTTCAACCACGAGAAAGCTTTTGACACTACTTGAAAATACGGCATTACCCGCAAGCTTAACACCATTGGCCTCAGAGGCCCCCTCCCCATCTTTATTCAAAATTCCTCTCACCCAATTCCAAGTTCGTATTGTCCACACTCTCTCCAACCCCCACACCCAAGAAAAAAGAGGGCATCCCCCAAGGCATCATCCTCTTTCCTACTCTCTTTAACCTGAACATTAACAATATTGCAGACAACCTTGGCCCCAACATCAAACGTGCCCTCTACGTGGACGACTTTACCATCTTCTACTCCTCCCCTAGCTTTTCTCTCGTCGAGAATAGGCTCCAATTTAGATTAAACCGGCTGCAAGACTGGTGCAATAATAACGTTTCTAAATTCTCCAAAGACAAGACAGTCTGCATGCACTTCTGTCATGTCAACAACCTCCACTCCAACCGGAACCCCGTGCTCAACTGAAATCGCATCCCTAAAGTTGATCACACTAATTTCCTGGGTCTAAACCTAGACCCCAAGCTCTCCTACAAGCAACACATCACCATCCGGAAACAAATGCAACAGTTCTCTCAACTTTATCTGCCTCCTCTCCAACACCACTTATAAATCGTGGACTCCCACGCTTTCCTAAAAAAAATTCAAGTGTACCATTCAAGCCAAACTCGATTACTGCAATATTGTCTACTGTGCCGCTCACAACTCTTACCTCAACCACATCAACACCATCCAAAATAAAGCTCTCAGGCTTTGTTTGGACGCTTACAGGACCTCCCCAATCACCAGATTTTACATTGAAGCCAACCCCCCCCCCCCCTCCCCCTCTTCGTGCTAAGGTGTAGAAAGCTTAGCATTTCCTATGCTTTTAGAGCCCCCACCAACACCCAAACCCTGTCTACAACCTCATTAGGTATCCCAATTTGTCAACCCTCTTTGATGGGACTAAAAAGCTATCCCCTTCCTTCAGCTTGCGCATCAAACCCAATCTCTACCATCTCGGCATCAACTCTTGGCACCTTCTCCTGGCCCACCCCACACCCTCCATTCCATCTGCCTGGGCTCTCCACTCATCACAAAGCCCAAACCCACCACAACCCTCCTCATCAACCTCTACAAACAAATCAAAGACCAACTCTCAAACTACACCTCCATTAATGGCTTCAAGGAAGGTGACAAGACAGCTGCTGCTACCGTCATCCAAGACATCACCCTTAGTTGCAGGCATCCCACAACTACTCTTCCATCTTCTCGGATGAGGCCAAGGCCATCCTACTCATCCTCAACAATATTGAGTATTCCCCGCTCAGCCACTTTGCCATCTTCTCAGACTCCTTACTTTTTTACTCAACCTCAAGTAGGATAACCCCACATCCCACTCTCTCTGTAAACTCCTCCCCCTCCTCCCTTCCCCTCCCTCTGTAGGAAAAGTATTATTTTCTTCTGGATACCCAGACATGTTGACATCCCTGGTAACGTTGCACGGTACTGGTGAAAATGAGCACCATTTGTACCGACGCAAACGGTACCAGTAATACCGAAATAATGGCATTTTTACAGGTGACTACCCAAAAGTGGCAAATATGAAATATAAGTTACAGTACCGCCCCCTCCCCTCCCTCCCTCCCGGCCCAACAAATATTTTTAAAAATTCCGTATATGCGCCTATGGCTTTAATTAGCTATTAGTCATATCCCACAATTCACCTTTTGGCATACTTGTGGCGTGTGCAATGGGTTATTATATACAAATTCCATACATAAAGGTAAAGGTGTGTTGAACGTTAAGCTACCAAACTTAGGCCCATGGTCGATGAGGTGAAATTCGTTCCAAACTTGCTATATTAATGTATGCCTTTCTTGTATTAATTCTTATACGTAGTTCTTTGAAGTTCTTTTAGTGCTCAAAAAGACAAAATTAGAGGACCCTTTAATCCCTTTATGCTCAGGCTTGCCCTTTGCGCAAAAGTTTTTCTCAGTTGGACCTTCAAAGTTTTTGTCACACGTAATCGTTTATGATGACGTCATATTACTTTTTAGGTTGTCGCACAGCTGATCAAGTTGGCTAACAACTCATGCACATTTAAATAGATTCAACTAACAAGTAAACATTTTATCGAACTTTGACCTCATGAATAATCAACACAAATTGAGTTCTGCTGTTACTGTAATGGTTGAATAGCTTGTTCGCATCGCGAACAGAAAACTCACAGAAAATAGATAAATTCTACCATTTCCAAGTAAATCTTAAATAGCAGGAGTTTGTGGATAAACAGTACATCTGTTGTGAACCTGGTAAAATTGCTTAAGTATTTTAGTGAAGAATATTTTCAGGGAAGCTGTAAAGTTGAAAAAAGTTCCCACAATTTTTTTTTATTTCTTGTGGTTGATCTATATTGGCGTGCATAGAAAAACCATAACCTTCGTGCCGCCGCAGATTAGTAAACAATAGCAATCACACAACGTCAGCATACAGAAACGGGTTAAAGTGAAAGTAATTACAGCCAAACGATAAAAAATGGTTCCATAACTAGGCCGGCAGGTCAGTCATTTCGTCACTCGGTGCGGCTGTATAGTCAGATAGTAGAACAACAAACTAGAGCATTGTTTAAGTCCACCCAAATATTACTACTGTGCCTTGAAATCAGTTGGAAACCACCCAATTTATTTCTGATAACAAATGGACCCCTCTCTTACCCCGAGGGTCAAAAATCTGACGCCGCCACTGACGATCACATGGAAAACATTGGTTTTTGTACATTGTATACTATACCGTGTACCTAATTACAGCAATATGGCAAATATATATATATATATATATATATATATATATATATATATATATATATATATATATATATATATATATATATATATATATATATATATATATATATATATATATATATATATATATATATATATAGATAGATATTATATATATATATATATATATATATATATATATATATATATATATATATATATATATATATATATATATAATATATATATATATATATATATATATATATATATATATATATATATATATATATATATATATATATAATATATATATTATATATATATATATATATATATATATATATATATATATATATATATATATATATATATATATATATATATATATATATATATATATATATATATATATATATATATTGTTCCATAACAATACAAAATACAGCTATCAATTTTGTAATAAATACATACATATTTGTCAAGCATTTTCCCTCTGATATCATACCGTACTAGAAGCCTTAGTATGCCAGTCACTTTTACGTGAAGCAGTTTAAATTTTTGAAAGGCCTTAACTTCTTGTAGAAACAACCTATCAACTTTAAACTTTAAAGGGGGCAGGAGGGGCAGTCGCCCACCCTTGTTGGCCCGGCCCGGGCCCTGCGGCCTGAGCCCTATAAAGGGGGCACGTAAGCAAAATACCATAGGGTCTCGCAGGGCTAGGTACGCCACTGGTCCTGCTTCATACTGAAATGATGGGCACTTGAAGAGGGTCCAAAATCTGATTCATCCGCTTGCAACAAAGCATCTATAGAGTAACCTTTGCTGGTGGAATTAAATTTGCGGTTTTAGGAAGATTTCATTTATAGGAATTGAGTTTTCTAATTATATCTGTACATCCATCACTAATCAAACGCGATGCATCTTTAAGGTTTCTTGAAATACCGTACTAACTGATCAAGTACTTTCCGCCATCATCTGAATTGTGTTCCCAACAAATGTACCTGAAAGAGGCAACAAACCAGGGAGTTGTCATTTAGAGGCTGTTAAGAACTAACGCAAATTCAACACTCAGTTTGCACCAATCTGCAACGTGTGAGAATTATAAAAGTGGTACAATTGATAATTGATAACCAGTAAACTATCAGCAAATTAATCATAACAAATTTTCAGTTTCCATCCCATGTCATAAACAGTGTAATCAGCTGCACGATACTACTTGAAGAGAACCGGAGCGCAACGGGATGTATGCAAATTCGAGTTTCCACAAGGACATTCATAATGCCATAAGGAAACTTTCTCCATTGAGCTATGCCAGCTACATTGCGAAATTTTGAATGTCTGAGATTGAATTTTGGATATCTGAAATTCGAACTAGGGATATCTGCAAATGAAATATCTTAAATTGAATTTTGAATATCTCAAATTGAATTTGGGACATCTCGAATTGAAATTTGGACATCTCGAATTGAAATTTGGATATCTCGAATTGATTTTTGGATATCTCGTATACAATTTTGGATATCTGAAATTTGAAGCGGATATCTGTAATTGAATTTCAGAGGCTCAAGTTGAATATCGGATATCTCAAATTTAATTCGAGATATTTTGAAATTGAATTTTGGATATCTTGAATTGAATTCGAGATATCTGAAACTGAATTTCAGATATCTGAAATTAAAAATCGGATATCTTGAATTGAATTCGAGATATCTAAAATTGAACTTTGGGTATCTGAAATTAAATTTTGGATATCTGAAATTCAATTTGAAAATCCAAAATTGTATTCCAGATATCTAGAAATAACGGAATTTTAGATATCTCAAAATGAATTCTAGATATCAAAAATTTCTTTTTAGATATCTCAAAATAAATTCGAGATATCAGAAATTATATTTATAACATCAGAAAATTAATTTAAGATATCTGCAATTCAATTTCAGATGTCTGTAATTTCGGATTAAATGTTAAAATGGCGTTCCATACGTGTGTGACTACATGTGGTATGCAAAGTCAGACAGAACTTTTACGATTACCAAGTGTTAATTTAACTCCATTTTCATTAATTAGATGCTTCGTTAGTTGATTGTGCAGTTCAAATAACAATTAATTGAAGTTTATATCAATATTTTTACGGACGATCGGACATTGTACGTGTTACTGTTACACCTGGTGGATATTTCAATGCCACTGGTTTGTTGGACACACGGTTGAAATTTGAGTCACGGAAGAAAAAAAAAGTCAAAAATCGGAAGAATCGGTTTCTGGAAATCGTGGTCAGACTGCTCTTTTATATTTGTTATCTCTGCCCAAAGAGATCTTCAAATATGTGTTGAGAAATCTCATTATCTATCCAAATATGTAAAGACCTTCAAAAATCTCTGGAAGCCGGTCAGGATTACACAAGTTTTGGACCCATTTTCGGCGAAACAAGTTCGATGAAACCAACAACGTGCAACTGACTGTGCGATGCATTGTGATTGGCTACAAAATGGTCACGTGGTATTGTTTACATTCAAAGTATCTCACTATGATTTCTCGTTCCTGACAAATTGTTGTCGTGTTTTACATCACATTTCTTTATAAATTTAAACATATTTAGCACGATGGAGCATCAAACCTAAAATATTAAAGCAATTATCAAATTCTTATAAGGATTTTCATGAGAAAAGGGGGAAATTAATCTTGTATAGTGGATATATTATCGAAAGTCTGTGTAGGCCTACAGCAAATGTATCATTATCACTGCATGCTGTGTTCCTACAAGTGCAGGCAGTACACAAGTAGTAAAGTACAGACTACATGCAGTTTTATTGTTGATACCTTGAATTGTTCAAGCTAGCATATGAGAATAAACACCCTCACAAATGCTACATGTTGAACCAGGAAGCAATTTGCATTTTATAGCAGAGTTTTACATTCTGGCTATAAAACATTCACGCCAATTTGTTGGAAGAAAATTTCAGCTTGGAACTAGGGGAAAGGAACTGCTACAGGGATCTTCACATCAGTTCAAATGAATGCTCTGCACTGGAACTAATTGATCAAAAACAGACATATAGATTAATTAATTAACCTTTCCAAGTTACGAAATTGGCCACGTCCACTATAGCAACGCGGTAACTAGGTTGGGAAAACAAACCTCAAATCCGCGATTATCAGTCCGGGAGCATGCCTATTAATGAGAACATAAATGTTCCTAAAAATGGGAACATTTTGCTACATGGAAGCCGCCATTTTGTGATATTTCCCATGAAAAATATCTTTGCTAGGGAAAACTTTGAAGTCATGAAAGACCTTTAGTACTGTCATGGCTACAACTTTTCCACTCCCGTTTGATATATGTTCACCACGCCGTTTTCGAAATATTAGATAAAATAGACAATAGAGCTATGATTTCAGGCGTGAAACGACCATTTTGAAAATGTACATGTTTTTCAACACAATAATTTTTAATGTTTCAAGTACGCAACATCTGAACAATATGGCTGCATGACTTCAATATTCTCGTGTGTTATAAATGTTCCTATTAATTAGCACGCTTCCGGACTGAACAACATGGCTGCATGACTTCTTCAATATTCTCGTGTGTTATAAATGTTCCTATTAATAGGCACGCTTCTGGACTAAACAACATGGCTGCATGACTTTAATGTTCTCGTGTGTTATAAATCTTCCTTTTTATAGGAAATGATTCCGGACTGATTATACATTACCCATGCATTGACATTTAGATGTTCGCGAGGACTACCACAAGCTTTGATTCATTTATAGCACTTTTCCGGATCCTCAGAGTTTTAGCAAAAGGTAGAAACAAAATTCAGTTTGCTAAGTGTACTGGGTAACAGCAATCAGATTTACAAAGCCCGCAGCGGGCCCGTAAGCGCATTTTTTGTTCACCATTTTGCAGTCACTCGGTCTTTGTGTTTAGAAATTTGTTTTGTGCAGTAAATTACATTGACTACATGAGCGGGAGCCGATAGCTAATTTTACTGTACCAGAGCCACGTAGGATGTTTGCCCCACTTAGTTACGCAGATTTTGTTGCTAGGCAAATATATGCGGTGATTGGTTGAAAAAGCTGTCAATCATCTAATTCAGACAGATTAATTCTTAACGAGAAACATCAGCAAATTTAGTTTGCAACTAAGGGATTTTCATTTCTTAGAAATTTCCGTACATTTTATAATCATTTATTAATTTTTGAGCGCTAGCTACATAATATTGTGGAAGAAAAACGTTCCATATTGGTACTACTCCCTTGTTTTCAAAGAGAAACCATTATTACCTTAAGCCAACAATTTTCTTCACGTACAAGTTCCCTCGATTATATCTTAATTTCTCAGTAGCTGTTTCCCAAGACCCACATAGTGCAATCATATTTTATCTCCTCACTGCAGTTGTCACCGCGATAACTGTCTTGGGTTTGGACTCACTGCCTAATTTACATCTCCTCACTGCAGTTGTCACCGTGATAACTGTCTTGGGTTTGGACTCACTGCCTAATTTGACATCATATGATACAATTACCTCTTATTTTACTTCACTTATAGGATTGGTTCAGTGGTCACGCATGTCCATCTTATATGAAAGAGGACTTCAAAAGAAACACAATAGTGAAGAAAGCATTTAAAAATCTTATTCCGTTAAGGAGATATTCAAGTTTAAAATTGGTATTTTTTCTGTAGAAACGACTGAAATCAGACTAGTTGTGATGTCATAGCCTTAGATTCCTCAAAATCTGTAGGCCCTATGTGTTTTAAAGAAAGTTTATTTAATTTTTTCACCATTTAAATTTACTTTTCCTCAAACTTTCTTCAGGTTATAAACACTCTTCCTAGATTCGCTTTTAGTACCTTTTTTGACATATCCCATGGTTTATAAGCCACAAAATCACAGGACGAAATATGATAGAATACATAAAGACTTTGAGTAATCTGAGGCTATGACATCACAACTAGTCTGATTATAGCCGTTTCTACATAAATGATACCAACGTTCAAACCTAAATATCTCCTTAACGGAATAAGATTTTTGAATGCTTTCTGCACTATTTTGTTTCTTTTGAGATCCTCTTTCATATAAGATAAACATGTTTGACCATTGAACTAATCCTCTTAATACCGTGATTTGTAAACAAAGGACAAAACTGTAATGTATAACTGAAAAGTACACTCCATTTATTGATCATTATTCCTTTATTCATTTTCCAACAAATAAAGTACTTCATGTAAAAGAAAGTTATTATTCCGGGTGCTTCCACACTTCAAAAATAAATGTTCTGAAATGCGCCCCAAAACTACCCGAAGTTTGGGGACAATCCGACCATGCCTCGAAATTGAGGGAAATACGAAATAAAGCTCGCGTATACGTCACAATGAGATAACGATTAGAAGGACAATCTGATGGAATTGCTACAGAAAGTATTTGACAATTCGAAGAAAAATAGAAAAATCCCATTACCATGCCAATTAATTTTATTAGTCCAGTCTACGCTCCGGCAATCGGGAGATCTCCCGATTGGAATATCGAAACATGCGCAGTGACGATAATTTAAATTATTGCTAATAAGTTCAGCCGGTAATTTCTTTTTACTTGTCAAATTCTGTAATTCTAAAGTTGTATACTTTGGAAATGATGTTGGAATTAATATTTTTGAATAGTTTGAATTTTTGCTGGTGATTAAGATGTTTAAATCTGCTCTTCAATGAATATTGAAATTAATTTTGAAAGATTACTTTAAATTCCCTGGTGAAAGTCAAATTTGCGCTGGTAAAAATGGAAAAAATAATTTCATCGTTCTGTTACACCAATAAAATTTGAATATTCCCACGTTTGACCTACTGTCTTCAATGTTGCTGCTGAATCAGCTAATGAAGAGATCTTCAATTTCGGGAAATGTCCCTTTTTTTCGGAAAATTGCCGTTTTTTTTATAGTAAATTGCCCTCTTTTTGGGAAAATACCTTCATTTTCTTATATTTTCGGGAAATTTTCTTTATTTTCGGAAACTCTCTTCAATTTTCTGAAAATATTGCCAAATTTTACCAAAATTTGCAATAATTTTGCGAAATTCCCTTCAATTTACTAATCAAGTTTTACCATTACATATAGTGTTTGCAATATGACAGACAAAAATCAAATCTGCCCCCCAATATAGAATATTTTGCTAACACTACGCCGTTGCTCAAAAACAAATTAGAATTCAAAGAAGTCTCAAAAAAGTCATTAAATTAGTTCAGTGGTCAAACATGTCCATCTTATATTAAAAATGACTTCGGAATGGTGGAGACAGCATTACAAAATCTTAATTTGTTAAGGAGATATTAAAGAATTAGTTCAGTGGTCAAGCGTGTCCATCTTATATAAAAAAAGGACTTCAAAGGAAACAGAATGGTGAAGAAAGGATTGCGGGCGCTGTTAGGCTGCAGCCTGTTGAAGCTCTCTTATATTCTGTTTCTATGTCATTCATTGTTCCCTGGACCAGAACTGTTAGTCTGGGAGCAAGCAGAAAAACTGGGTACTTTGAAATACCCTAAGAAATTAGTACTTTGATGTATTACGTCATCGCATGAGCCTACACATTTGACTAGCACACACTAAACATGTGAGGTTTTTTCATTTTCCGCTCCTGCTTGTACAAAATTTCACTGGATATCCTAAAATTTTGGAGACGGATAGTAAATAGACATTCAAAACTTTTTGCTGCTGCTTTTTGAAATTCATCGTCGCCTTTTTGAGAAAATGAACAAAACAGGCTGCCCATGATATGTTTTATTGATTTTCTCAAAAAGGCGTCAGTGCATATCAAAAAGCAGAGCCAAAAAGTTTTACATATCTATTTAGTATCCGTCTCTAAAATTTCAGCTTATTTATCGAAATTTTGGACAATCCGGAGCGGAAAATGAGAAACCCTATAGGTTTAGTGTGGGCTAGTCAAATGTGTAGGCTCATGCGATGACGTAATACATAAAAGTCCCCAATTTGTTGGGTATATCAAAGTACCCAGTTTTTAGGGTTGCTCCCGAACTGATAACCTACCATCCTCTGTTGGCCATCACTACTCACAGGACCATTTATTTTGAATTTGTAGTTCCAGAAACTTGGAGAAATTTCCAAAATGTTATTGAACTTTTCTCTACTTTGGATTCTGTTATGCCTACATCTTGCTTACTTTCTTGGAATTGAACCAGTTTGCAACTTTGCATTATATTGGACATCACTGAAGTCATTCCATTGTGTTTGTGCAGATAGCTCAAAAAATGCCTTTCAAAGTGTGCTGTTCAGTTGAAGTCTGTTTTCAATGGGTTGGATGAAGTTGGCTGCTTTTCATCAATGAAGTACTCCAAGAAAGAGCTACTTGAACTTAGAAATCCTGGCAGAAAATTGCCTGCATATAAGTACAATGTATTAAAAAACAATGGTATTCTGTTGCCTCGTACAAAAAGGGAGCGAAGAGCTGGATCTCATATTCAAAACTTTCTCAGCTATTCAAGAGATGAAAACATTAGTAATGAAGAGGATCAAAAAATATCTCACAAAGTGATGCATTGAATCGTGATAACATTTCATCTTATGTTTCATCTGCAAAGTTTGTTATTTGGAATGCTAGATCAATAAGATCTAACACTTCTATGTTATCTGAATTCATAATTTCCAATCAAATTGATATTATGTCAATTACTGAGACATGGCTCTCAGGTGAACATCGTGACATGGCTCTCAGGTGATCATGTGACATGGCTCTCAGGTGATCATCGTGACATGGCTCTCAGGTGATCATCGTAACATGGCTCTCAGGTGATCATCATGACATGGCTCTCAGGTGATCATCGTGACATGGCTCTCGGGTGATCATCGTGACATGGCTCTCAGGTGATCATCGTGACATGGCTCTCGGGTGATCATCGTGACATGGCTCTCAGGTGATCATCGTGACATGGCTCTCAGGTGATCATCGTGACATGGCTCTCGGGTGATCATCGTGACATGGCTCTCAGGTGATCATCGTGACATGGCTCTCAGGTGATCATCGTGACATGGCTCTCAGGTGATCATCGTGACAATATCGCTATTGCTGATCTAACAGCCACCTTTCCTGATTTTAGATTGCACCATGTTCCCGGACAAGATAGGACAGGGGGAAGGGTCCTTTAGATTGCACCATGTTCCCAGACAAGACAGGACCGGGGGAGGGGTCCTTTAGATTGCACCATGTTCCCGGACAAGATAGGACCGTGGGAAGCGTCCTTTAAATTGCACCATGTTCCCAGACAAGACAGGACCGGGGGAGGGGTCCTTTAGATTGCACCATGTTCCCGGACAAGATAGGACGGGGGAGGGGTCCTTGTATTTCTTCGTAACAGTTTTTGTATAAAAGATTGTACAACAAAGTGCTACCTCTTTTTTGAACATATTGAACTTGTGATTCCGGCCCACTCACAAATTGCACTGCGCTTGATTGTAATTTATAGACCTCAATTGGATAAACAATAAACTATTTCTTTGTTTCTGAAGGAGTTCTCAAGCCTTTTAGAATCTGTGTGTTCCAGTCCTGAATGTGTAATGTTCGCTGGTGACTTTATTTCATTTTAAGGATTTAAAAAACCGTGATACATGTTCTTTTCGTGACATAATCTATTCATATAATATGGAAGAACATGTTTCTGTACCCTCACACTCTGGTGACTCATTTGACTTAATTATCACTCGTGAATCTGATAGCTTTATTCCAATATTGCTATCACAAATTACCTGAACTCAGACCATGCCGCTATTCTTTGTTTACTTGATATTGGTCGGCCAGCTTCATTGAAAATTAATATAGAGACTCGTAAACTTAGTCAGATCAATATAGATGCTTTTCGTAATGACATTTTATAATTAGTCTTATACACATCACCAGCTTCACACCTTGACGTGTTAGCAAACCAATATGAGAATGTGCTTTCAAATTTATTGGATAAGCATGCTCCTCTAAAGGCTCGCAAAATCAGGCGTAGACCCATGCACCCTGGTTTACTGATCAGCATCGTGGTATGAAAAAAGAAGTACGCCAATGTGAAACTCGCTGGTGTTCTACTAAATTGGAAGTACACAGGCAGATCTTCAAAGCTAAATCCAGGCACTACAATGCAGTACTAAAACAGGCAAAACAAGACTTCCACAGGAACAGACTTATGGAGTGCAATTCACGTCAGCTATTCAAGGAAATTGACAAGTTATCAGCTCCTATGACTCGCAATATTTTACCTAAAACTTCGGATGATTGTTAGCTTGCTAATCCGTTTTCAGAAGTTCTCTCGGATAAGATCAAGCAAATTCATCATGAAGTTGTAAACGCTCCTAGATCTGAGCTCTTAATGCCGTCTTCTGATTGCACCTCATCTCGTTTTTCTGACTTTACTTCAGTTTCTGGGGAATCTGTAAGGGAAATTATTATGGAATCACCCTCTTCATTTTGTAAACTTGACCCCATACCATCATGTTTACTCAAAAACTGCATTGATGTTTTTTCACTAGCAAATGGACACTTCCCTGACTCGCTTAAGTGTGCACACATTAGGCCCCTCATCAAGAAGCCAACTTTAAATCGTATTATTTTGAAAAAAAAAACTATCGTCCGGTGGCTAATCTTAAGTTCCTGGCAAAAACTTGTTGAGCGTGCATGTCCAGCACAGATACATAACTATCTTCAAGGCAATGAATTATATGGAAAGATGCAAAGTGCTTACAAAACTTAGCACAGCACTAAAACAGCCCTGCTTCGTGTTTATAATCATTTGCTTCTTGCTGTAGATAAGGGGCGAGGAAGTCGTTTTGATATTGCTTGACTCTGCGGCATTCGATACTATTAATCATGACCTATTCTTTGAACGTCTTGAAGATAAATATGGTATTTCCGGCACAACATTAAGCGGTTCAAAACTTACTTCACTAACAGATCTCAAGTTGTTACAATAAATGGAAATGAATCTTGTGTTCATGTCCCCAAGGAAGGAGTACCACAGGGTTATGTGATTGATCCAATGGCATTCACAATGTACACTTCTCCTTTAGAAGATATCATCAAGTTTTATGGTGTCAGCAGCATGATATATGCTGACGATAACCAAATTTATGCGTTCAAGTCAAGAGTGGAAGAGCATGATTCTATACTCCTAATATTGGAAGCTTGCATAAGAGGCATCAGGTTTATGGTCTATCGCTAATGATATGAAGTTAAATGATAACAAGACTGAAATAATTCACATATCTTCACGCTTCAGATCTGTCATTTCAACCCCATCACTCCATATTGGTAACACTCGTGTTGAGCCCGTGATAAGTGCTAGGAATTTGGGCATAACGTTTGATCTGGTTTAAACAAACTTTGCATATGAACCAACATGTTAATAACATCATCCGAACAGCTTTTCATGCTCTACACAAGATATACAAAATCCCTAACTACCTGGATCAACAAGCTACTGAAATGCTTGTACATGCATTTGTGTCCTCATGCTTGGGTAGCTGTAATAGCTTGTTATATGGTCTCCCTGATTCTCAACCCACTAAACTGCAACGCATACAGAACTCTGCTGCAAGACTGGTCACACGTTGTAAACCATTCACTCATGCAACTCCAATCCTTCACAACTTACACTGGGTTCCTGTTAGATCGCGCATCAACTTCAAAGTTCTTCTGTTAACATTCAAATGTGTCCACAACCTTGCTCCCACTTACTTACAGGATCTTATCCACATGTACACTCCGACTCACCGTCTACGTTCTAGTTCGTACTTATCGCTCGTACCTCCTTCTGTTTCTACAAAGTCATATGGTCATTGTTCGTTTCAATTTTCAGCTGCTTTTCTCTGGGACAATCTACCAACACATATCAAAGAGACTCAAACTGTAACTAACTTTAGATCATTGTTAAAAACACATATTTTCTCACTTCTATAAGTTGTTTCCCTTTTTTTTCCCCCTCTTTTATCATTATTATTTTTTCTTCAGAGCGATGAAACTTTAGTGTGTGTTGTGCTTTAAAAGAATTGTACATTATTAGAAATAGTATTATTATTATCATTAAAATCTTATTCCATTAAGGAGATTCTCAAGTTTACAGTTTGGTGTCATTTCTGTACAAACGACTGAAATCAGACCAGTTATGATGTCTTAGATTCTTCATTTTTTCTTATTGTCATCAATCAAATTTTCTTCTTTTTATCAATCAAATGGTTGAGCTTTGTGTTGATTTTCAGCCATTTTGAAGCTTTAAAAACAAAAAATCTTTAAAGCTCCCGGGGCTTCGCCCTTGGAACCCCCCAACCAAGGCTTCGCCCATATAGATCTCACCACGGGCAGGTAAGCGGGCACACTGTGTTACGCAGTACTGTGCTCCTATCCAAAATACCTGGCGACGCCATTGGTGGGGGAGGGGGTGAGGGGAAAGGGGAGGGGGTGAGGGGATGAGGGGGAATAAGGGGGAGTGCCCAACGGTTCTATATGGTATGATTGTATAGACACATGTATATCGTTTTTTAATAAGGCGAGAAAATGCAAATTTTCGTCCGGCAAATTTGTCTTACACCCCCTGGGTTCGAAGTCAAGTTACGCCCCTGACCAGAGCTGGGAGGTGGCAAGGCCCGTTCTGGCAAATTCTTTGGGTCCACATTGAAAACAAGTCGAGGGTGACTTACGTGTGCTTTCCCGGCATATGGCTAGAAGTGTACATTAAACTAAACTATTATTGGCCCTTCAATAATCAGATAATGAAGGTCCAACCAATACATTTTTTGATCAGAGGCCAGTTATCGTCTCTAACGTAAAGGTAAACAAATTTCATTTTGTGCTTTTATTGGGCGAAACACAATGGTACATTCTGTACTTGTACTGATGGGTCAATCAATATCATTGGGAAGGGGGAGGGGGTAGCACGAAGGTACCGAAAAACTATGATGTTATCCAAACATTTCCAAAAGTATTTTGTTTTTTTGCGAAGAACAAAAACAAAACGTATAACCATATTAATATTCTAATATTGTTTCAATGCTAAGCCATTTTTTTTTGGCCGACGAAATAGTCAAAATTCGAATTGCCTGACGAAAACACTTTCCCCACCCCTCTTAAGTAACGACCCTAGATCTAGTCCCCGGTTCTTATGTCATGTTGTGTCTTTATCTTTTTAGACTTGTTTGACCACATCAAATGTTATTTGGCTTTTATATATTCAGTTAATAATTTGTCTACTTTGTGTCTGTTTTTGTTCGGAAAAAGAAGAAGTTGTGGCGTTATAAACACAGTGGGTGTCCTGCGGAGCTTGCTAGGTATAAGGATCATTAAAAGTGCACAAAGGATTTGATAAGAGATACTAAAGCGCTTTTTGAAAAACGTTTATCCAAAAAGGTTAAGAAAAATTATACGTCTTTTCATTGTTATTTTCGCTCATAGCAAAAAAAAACAAGGTTGTTGGTCCCCTTCAGGGTAATAATGTCGTTACTATCAATAATAGTAAGGATATGGCTGAGGCTTTGAATGACTACTTTGTGTCTGTTTTTACTTAGGAGTCCCCGGCTGACGATTTTGTGTGTACACTCTCCAGTATCCATTCAGCCATTAAGAATGATAATATTTCAGTTGATGCTCCAATTCTGTTCAGAATTTCAAAATCAACATGAATAAGTTCTTTACCAAGTCTGGGCGTCTTTGACTTTTTTTGTGTTTTGTGGTGAAGGTGTTAGTTTGGGCTTTTTATGGGGTGACTAACCTTTCTAAGCCCAGTGTAATCTAGTTATGTTTTTTGGAGACTTGTTTAGCTGTTATATCTATGTGACTTTAATTCTGGCCTTTTCTCAAAGGCTTAGATGGAGCCGCGTAAAAAGAGATCACATGATACTCTGCATGAAGTCCCCTGAAATCATAATAACACTGTTTTTGTTTTTCAGTACACTTTACTGCTCCAAGGAAAGCCCCTGGACTCGTCAGTGGCCGATCCTTGGAGTTTTCCTGAATATACAGTTTGCATTTTTTAAGCTTAATTTGGGACTCAACTATCTACCAACCCAGCCCACAACGTACGCAAAAATAATTGCCCCACAAACAGGGCCCTCTAAACCGGTGTACCGGTGTAAAAGTAAATTTTGCCCCCCAGTAAATTTGGGCACCCTGTCCTTATTTCTTAGGAAATTTGGCCCCCTAGACAATTAAGCCAAAGCGATCCAGTAAATTTGGTTCCCCCTCATAGTAAAAACAGTTCATTAGGTAATGTTAGCCACTGGCCCTTCTTTCCTAGGAAATGACCCTAGGCCTAACGTAGCCTAAGTCTATTTCTCCTATGAGCATTAATGACCATACTGTTGGGAGTTTCGACTAGCACCTGGGTCTAAAGGATTAACACCAACGTTAGATTACAAATGATTATTACAATTTACATTTTATGCCTTGGTTAGCCAATGACTTAGGCCTACCTCCAATACCACAATGAAGCAATGTTAAGTATTTTCTTCTCTCAACGGACGAGACGCAACAACTTGTCCCCCTTTTGCAAGAAAAAAACCCTTCTTCTGCCTTCACAGTAAATCTCACTGCCGTTTTGCGTATAACACGCTTTTTTTTCTAGTGTATCCCGATGGGTACTGCCCATGATGGAAGGAAATATTATAGTTCTTTTTCACCGAATTGCTTACTGGAACCCATTTTCTGTTCGTGGGTAAATTCTACGAGTACAGCGGCGCTGTATTCCCGTACATAAATGTTACTAACTTCGGTTTAAGCTTATCACTTCAGTACACACAATTAATTGAAGGAACCGAACAGACACACCAGTAAATTACCTAGTGAAATCGGTCTGGAGGGAGGGAGGGGGGGGGGGGGGGAAGGGGGACCAAACTCACTAGACATTCCTTAGGAAATAAGTACAGGGGGCCCAAATTTACGGGGACAAAAGTTACTATCACACTAGTGAGATAACATCTCCCTCTGTATGCCCTACATGCCACGCACTAGGCATACATGCAATACAGAGTGAGACTCCGTCCTATCTGTTTTAACGTGGAAATCGCCTCAGTCCTAAAATCGCGACAACATCGTCTATTCACGTCACCTGTTACACTGTAATTACTGTACTTACGGTACATACACATATATAGTTCACTTCTCCTGTTATTGAGGAGGTCGGACATCCGGGAATGTTGTGGTGCACGGCGACGTAACAATACTTTTTTGACGATCTCAAACTCAGTCAAAGGGGAAAACAAACAGTCACTTATCATTGCAGTAAATGGGAGACAAACCTATTTTTTGTCATTTTGCTAAAAATACTTGACATAATTTATTTTTCTTACCAAATGTTGTGTATTAGATAATAGTTTTCAATATATATGAGTACCAATAATTTTCGCTGACAGGCTAAGGCAACACAAGTATTCATAAAAAAATATCCCATTGACTGTAATGATACAGTTTCCCCCTCAACTTGGGAAAACTGTACTGAGCCCGTGTACGGTTACGTCGAACCGACCTCCTCAATTGCTGTTAATCTTGTAAGTAATTAAGACATGTCGGTAATCCTGAAATGATAAAAAAAATCGTAAAAATGTAAGCCAATATTGTACACTCCTTTCAGTTCAACCGTACGCTCTTGGAATATTTTGTCTTTTTTCAACCAAGGTGCACAACACCGATACGCGTACTAATGAATATAAGGTCAGCGAACTGGACGCACGTACCGCCGCGGCCGCACCGGTGCGCGGCATGATCTTTTTTTTTATAACGGAACTGCAATTATTTTCTTTTTAATCAAAGTGGATTATTATAGATACCTGGCTTGTTGATGGGAACAGTATTTCCCGAGCAGTACGTTTAATCTAGAAGGAATAGGACTGTAAGATCTGAAGATAAGGACACTTTTGCAAGAAAGTATTAGAGAAAGTAATATGTTAGAACTGAAATGCAAATCATGGAAGGTTCCAAAAAGTGATCTGTTGTTTTACGAAGGGTCCTGGTTCCTGTGTTACGAGATTTTGGAGAGAAAAAAATTGGGGCCAACTTTCTTATATCTACGCCGAACCAGGGGAATACCCGTAGCAAGGAAATTGGAAGGGGTGGTCCGTTTTTTGTATGACAGGACAACAAACTTTGAAACTCCAGACGCACGATTTGTTTTTTACGCCCGCGTTCAACATTTACGCCACGCTCGCATGGCTGATGTTCGATAGAACTTGAAATAATCAGGTACATTTACTTCGGCGCATACGATTGTGAGAAAGGTAGCAACCGAGGTAGGTAAAAGTTTCTGTTTTTTACGGGTTTTATCTATAAGTATTTAATGTAATTCTAGGTGCCCAAGCTTTTAAGATTACGAGTTACATACTAAAAGCCTTTTTAGTTATGTAGCTTAACTTTTGCAAGGTAAAATGAATGAGATAAAAAAGTACAAATTTCTTGGAAAATGTTCGCAAAACAGGAGTGCGTCGCAAATATTCTGCGACGCGACTATGATGAGTTAACGCAGCGGTTTCTACCGTTATATGCATAGGATGACGTCTGACCCAGTATTCGCATGTAATGGCTATAGCGTATACTACGGTCTGATTGTCACACCAGCCCTAAACATAACCTGTTAGTGTTACTGTTAGAGTAAGTCCTGTCAATTGTGCACCAGCTGTACTGTACGTTGGGCAACATTTCACTTTACGCTGCGTTTGTGAAACTGACTGAATGATTGATTGATTGACGTGGATATTTGTTTACATATTGCCGATCCATCGCCTAACGTAGATTTATAGGGCACAAGGCCTACATATTTTTGTATTGTAAGTAAATAATAAATTGTTGTATAATTTTTCATTATTTCTTTATGTTCGTCAAAAATCGTCAGAATTAGCTGTAGCAGGGAGTGAATCTTACTTGTTAGTACATACATGTAGCGTTAGGCCTAGGCCCTACTCAAGCTTGCGTTATCTGAACTAGTTGCGCGTAGATGACATGTCCACTATTTGTACTATGCCTACATCATCATAGCCTAGACCCACTTGTAGTTGTACATGTAGTCGAATGATATGTAACATAGGGCCTACATGCAATACTTTAAAGATTTATGAAGTTTTAACGATTTTAATTAGCCTACATATACATTTTTGTAGTAACGTTACACTTACACTGTTACAGTAACGAGTACTACTAGGCATACGCCCTAACGTTAGTAGGGCCCTAGGCCTATTAAACTGCAGAATATATCGCACTTATGATCGCGGAGTCGTAGGCCTAACTAGTTGGTTTTGGGGTCTGCCTTCCCCATGGGGCCTGCTCACTCACCTGGGTTTGCCCCTGGGGTCTGTCCTGCCCCTCATGAGAAAAAATGTAATATTTTTTTTTAATTTCAATTTTTTAAAAGTTAATAATCTTAATTAACCTCATAAATGAAATACCTTACATGGATACAGAACACAGAATGATAGCAAAGTAAGCAATTGTCCTGTTTGGCTCATGACTGGCCTTTATCAATCGGAATAGTTTCATTCTGAGGTGTGATTATAGCTAAAATCCCATAGCTTCTTCACCATGGGATTGAGCCTTAAGGGGGTCCCTGGACTCAACGGTGAAGAGATGCAGTGCTTCACGTGCACATTAATGAGCCCCTCAACAAGTCTAGCACCCTGCCCCTTTTTAAATCAAGCTAGGGGTCTGTTCAAGCAGGTTTCCCTAAATCCTATTCTACCACCGACCAAATCTTTCGATGTATTCATAGTATTAGTCATAGTCTCAACAATAATAATCATAATGTATGTTTTTTGATGCTGAAAAGGCATTTGACAAACTGCCACAAAGGGTTAATTTTTAAAATGGAGAAAATGGGGTTTCCAATTAAGCTAGTTTGTATTACAAATTAATTTCTCCACTAAGGTAGTGTACAATTGAAAGTTAATAGCATTCTTTCTGATAAACTTATTCTAAAAGCAGGTACCCCACATCCCTATTAGTCCCATTTTATTCTTACTATTTATCAATGATATTTCACAAATCTTTTCAAACATGTGCAATATTTCCCTTTATGCGGACGATATTGCTATTTGGATTCCCACAACAAGTTTTACATATCTCACTCTCATCTTCAACAAGCCGTCGCAGGCCTTGGCCGGTGCTTTGCTTAAAGGCATATCACCTTAAACTCGACAAAATCTAGTATACTACATTTCCATGTGAAGAGCACAGCTAAATACAAGGTAGAGATCAAATTATATAAACAGACCCCTATCTTGATTAAAACAGGGGCAGGGTGCTAGACTTGTTGAGGGGCACATTAATGTTTATGAGGCATTTATGAGACTAATTAAGATCAATAAGTACAAATTTGTTTTTATCTATTTTTCTCATGAGTGGCAGGGCAGACCCCAGGGGCAGAGCATACCCACGGAGGGGCGGGGTATCTCGCCCCTGTTAAACAGTAAAGCTAGGGGTCTAAACTAACAAAATAATTTCAGTAGTTAAAGAAGCAAAATTTTTAGGCTATCTTACAGATAATACACTTACTTTTGTTGCTCATTTTAAAGAGGTTCAATCCAGGGTGAGGTCGCGCATTTTATATTTTTATAGGTTAGCAGGCTTCTGGGGCAAGCCTTTAGCGCACCATTCGATTTCACCTAGAGTTTACATGCAACTTATTCGTTCTATTATTGACTATTCTTGTATTGCCTATCTGTTAACTAACAAAACCACTTAAAATCAGATGAAAAAAATTCAGAATAAAGCACTTTGATTTGCTTCCATTTGCCAAATAACATTACCATTTTGACTTTAAAAGATTAACATGACCTCCCCTCTATAGAGGAAAGAAGCTTAAAACTTTTGAATAATTTTATTGATAAACGAGCCTTTGCTGAATGCCATCCAACCAGGGACTGTATAGACAGTGAAGTACATTATTTTGACATGAACATATCTTCCAAATTCAGGTGCCTGCTAAGTGTAGGCTTGGACTCACAGAGTAAAGTTTTTTATTCTCTTTCTTCTATTTTTTTGTCTTTATCCGGTTTTGTGTTTGGCAGTTTTTGGGTTTATCTGGTGCTTTCTATCGGTAGGTAGTTATTTTTTTCTTTAGTTGCTTAGGTAGAAAACTTCTATCTAGTGGGCTTGTGAGTGATGTGCCGGTGAAGCTAGACCCCTAAACTGCCGGAGAACAGCCCAGATACGAGTGGTTAGTTTTATTTGTGTGTATATACAGTAATTGTATATATGTGTGTATATGCATGTATATATGTGTATGTGCATTTATATATGTATATTCATATATATATGTGTGTATGTAATAATAATAATAATAGGAACATTTATATAGCGCTTAATCCACACTGTGGAGTATGCTCAAAGCGCTTATACAATACAAATGATAGGTTAATGTAAATAAACGAAGAAATTAAATTATAATAAAAATCAAAAATACTTCTTAAACAAATATGTTTTAAGCTGAGATTTAAACGTATTCAAAAAATGTAATGTCTTTCATGGATTTGAATATCATTCCATTTTCTGGCGGCTGCCACTGTGAAAGACCTGTAACCAAAAGATTTTAGTCTCCACTTTGGTATATCCAGCAATTGCTTGTCACTAGACCTGAGACACCTTTTTGGCTGATAGATGGACAGAAGCTCACAGAGGTATTCTGGTGCTGATCCGTCTATACACTGGTAGGCTAAACACAATATTTTATACTCGATTCTAGCTTCAACTGGTAGCCAGTGCAAAAAGCTTTAACGCTGCTGTAATACTATCACGTTTTGATGTTTTAGTGACAATACGTGCAGCTTTGTTTTGTATCCTCTGCAATCGTTTGATGTTCTCATGTGACGCACCTACAAGCAGACTGTTGCAATAATCAAGACGTGACAGGATTAATGACCTTGCCAATGCTGAAGCCGTCTCTTGAGTCAGAAGGTGTCTGATGCTGCCAATATTGTGCAAGTGGTAGTTGCAGATCCTGCAAAGCTCTGTGATATGCTTCTCCATGGTCAGTTCCGGTTGAAGAAAAACACCCAGATTTTTCACTGATTTAGAGAATGGGATTGAGGTGAGACAAACCGAGATATGACTGATGTCTGTGTTGAGCAGTGTGGACTTTGGTCCTACAAGCATAGCTTCTGTCTTGCACTCGTTAAGTTTGAGCATGTTGTTCGTCATCCAAAACTTTATGCTTGTTGTACATAGTTCAAGTTTGCTAAGTGCCACTATTCCACTTTCTGCTGAGTGAAAACTATCTATCAGCTGTGTATCATCGGCATAGAGGTGATGAAGAACGTCATGACTGTTTATAAGTCTATCAAGTGGCTTTGTGTATAAGGTGAATAACAGAGGACCTAAAACAGATCCTTGTGGTACACCACATGTTAGATTCATTGGATTAGACTGTGACACATTGATGATAACAGACTGGTGTCTGTCTGATATGTATGTATATATTTATTAGTTAATTAGTTTATTTATATTGTAGGGTTTATTAGGACTCATCAGTTGCCTTTTTTCCCGTCTCTTTTGTTTTTGCGCTCGGTTCCTGGTCTTACATTCGTTTATTTGTTTAGTGAATGTTTTAGGTGTTTTGTTTCGTATTTCGTAATTGGATTTGTTGTTTCCCGGCTAGGAGACTTGATTTGTTCTTTATAATTTTTGCGTCCAGTGTTTCCATTTGGTATTCCAGTTTGTAGTTGGTAGCTCCTAGTCTGGGGTGACTCTCAGGAGACCCCTTTGGGTATTGCTGTTCTACATTTTGAAGCGTATTTTTTTATTTTATAAAGTAGTATTCTACTTAAATTTGTTGCTAGACTCTGTTTCTTTGCCTTTGCTCGGTGCTTATACAGTAAGCTTTTTTTTGAGGTTCACAGTTTTTAGGCGACACAGCTTTTGTTTGTTTGTATAGCGCTGCCAAAATGGCGGCGGAGGACAAGCGGTTAAATCAACAATCAACACATTACCTGGTAATGAACACAAAGGAGATAAACAATAGCGATTGTGCTGTCACCTTAATGCACCAGATTGAATAAACTGTCACAGGTGTGATTTACCTAAACTGTTCTTGTTCCATATTGGCAGAAATAAATTAAAACGATGGATATTATTAGAGACTATTAGCAATGAAAACACTTTTGTACATGCAGCAAATGAAGTTATGGCATGTACAAGTATATACTGCATTTTTATACACACGTAAGATAGCGAAGAGGTTAAATTCCTACAACTATTACACTACACTGTAGCTAGTTAGTAGCATTTAGGTGACTGACATGATTTGTGAAATGACTTACCCCAAATCAATCCAAAGTCAATGGGTCAACAGAGTCACTCTGGTGACTGATAAGTTGGTACAATGACGCATGTGAGTCACTATTTTATGTCAAAGACTTTTCATCATCTGTTTGTTTGTCTGTTATGTTTTCATCTCTGTTTGTTTGTCTGTTTGTTAACAACATATCTCAAGAACTGATATTGGATTTTGACAAAATTTGCTGTGTGGTTTTGTTACTGCTTAAGGAAGAAGTCATTAAATTTGGGACATACTGAAACAAGGGATGGCAGAAATGCAGGGGTGGGGATATTTTACTTTGAGATTTGTCAAGTATGAGTTGAAACTTTCCAATGGAATGTGCTGAACAATGAACTCATGCCATAAAAGGAAATCTAAACAATCAATTTTCTGTAAATAGAAAATTACATTTTATGGTTTTTGGTATCTAGGAAAATCAAAACAAATGGATTCTGTCATGAATGGAAAATGGAGGAATGTGAATCATGCCAGAAAAGAACTCAAACAATGAATGCTTTATTGTTTGAATAAAACTGAAAATGATGATTTGACTGTAAAAGAAATCAATCACATGGAAGATGATTCTGAAGTGTTTAGAATGCAAGTGGTCAATACAGATCAAAAGTGAGAAAGATATTCTTAGTGGATGGAAGTTAGTGGGTCTAGGATTTCTGTATTGGGTATGGAGAATGAACTCTAAGCTGTATTAGGCATGTTGGAGTTGCAAAGGGGTGGAGGTATGCACTGTACTGAGTGCTGAAATTCTAGTTATACTTTGTTTTATTCCACAAGTTTAGGTGCTGGGTGTGGTATCAAGATTGGTCATTAGCTGCCATATTTACATGAACAGTAGTCCAATTCTGTCAATTTTTTGTTTTGTAGAAAATGCTCTTTGGTCTGAGAGGAGACTGCAATGGACCGGGAGACACGAAAAGAACTTCTTGAGACGATTGAAAAGCAGAAAGATCAGATAACAAGATATGAAGGAAGGCTTAGAGGTAAGATGTAAAGCAGAGTAGTAGGAAGTTAAAGGGAGGGGGGGAGGGTGGCGGGGGGCAATGCTTAGACATAATTTTCATATGCCTGGATGCACGCTTTCTGCTCGGTTTAGGGGTAAAATTAGGAAATCTTTTTACATCAAATTGAAAAAATTGGTAAAATTGAGCAAAAACTTGGCAACATAATTGGAAATTTCAAATGTTAAAATTTGGTAACAATTTTACAAAAAATCCCCAAAATTGAAGAAAGCTTCCCGAAAATGAAGGAAATTCCAGAACAACGAAGGAAATTTCTCGAAAAATAGAGAATTTCTAGTTAGCAGCAACCATGTATGGAAATTTGATTTACTAGTGCAATTTTTCCGATTGTAATTTGTAACTGTGAAATTTTGGGGACTCTGGCCCCTCTGAGAGGTCACCCTTCCTGCGCCCCTAATGCAAAGAAGTAATTAGAACTAATTGGAACTTCTTTTACTTTGTCTTACCGCTCTCCTGTCCTGACTGGAGATTGAGGCTTTGTGAAGTAGCTTTTTCCATTTCTTCCTGTCTCTTGCAAATTCTGTTGCCTCCCTCTCAACTTTTCCACCCAAGCTCCTTCCTCTATTTCTCAACTGTTCCACATTCTTTCACAAATATACAATAGATTCAGTGGAGGAAGCCACTCACTCCCACCTCCTTATTGGTTCCCCCCAACCCCTCTGTAACAATTGCCACTGCATCCTCACAATCCAACACGTTCTCCTTGCTTGCCCACTGTACAACCTTCCCAGAGCTTCCCTCGCTCCCCACAACTCAATTGCTGAGTTCTTCCAGAAAAATCCTCCGGATGAAATAATCTCCTTCCTTCAGCATGGATCCCTCTACAACCATATTTAATTCTCCTCTTCCACCCCCTCTCTACTTTGATTTTGTTTTACCCATGCACCTCCTCTCTCGATCACAGCTTTCTGGCTTTTGTTCTTGAATTTCTCTCATTCTCCCCCTGGTTTCTTTCCTTCCTACCTCTAAAATGATCTGACCTCTCAGGCACAATTTGACCTTCGTTGTCGTGGTGCCGTTAAGACCTCATCAAACAAACAAACAAGTGAAAAAGTAAAGGCTTGAACAAATAGGCCACCTTAGAAACAATTAAAAGAACTAAAGACACAAAATTATAGCAACAACAATAAGCAATTAACGAAAGTGAAAATGCAATTTTACAACTTAGATATTTACACTACCTTTACAACACCCCTTCCATAACCCATTCAACCACCCTTAACCCCTTCACCCCTCCCACATGCATTTATTAGAAACATTTTTCACAGAAAAATTATTACATCAGATTTTATTAGCACACATTAACCTTAATTCTCTCCGCGCCAGGAGGAACACAAGGCCTGGACATCAACTCTCCATTCACTTCTCTTATCTGCTCTCCTTATATTAGTCCACGATCTTCACCCTGCTCTGTCTCTCTCCACCCTGCTCTAGTCTCTCTCCTTTTCAACCACTCTCCTCTATGACATGTATTAGCATACTGTAGTTCCATTTCTTAACCCTTACTCTACCAGGGCTTTAAAAATAGCGACCCCAATTTTCGTAAGTTTTTTTTCATATGCATTTTGGACAACTTTCCTTTCATTTTCTTTCGTTACAAGTTTGGTTGAAATAGATGCTAAGATATTTATCTTTTGAGTAATTAAAACCAATTTAGGAAATATTGGACAAAATTATGCAAATTGGGCAATTTTTGGCTAATTTTGGTCAACAAATGGTCAATCTTTGCAGAAGTATAACTTCTTGTCAGTATTGAAAACAGAGATTTGTGTTACATATTTAGATTCTTTTTGAAATTTCCTTTCCAATGATACTAATCTATAATTTTTAGAAAGAAAGGCAAAATGAAAACACATCAAAAATGATCAAAGTCAAACGTCCCTTGAAAGCTGCAGCAGAAAGATAATTACGCAGTGGTTAGGAGAGACTCGAACCCAGAGCGCTTGCACGCTAGTTGCGTACATTTCCTCTGCACCACGTAGTCGTTCAAATTGGAGAGGTGTAATTTTATTCTTATAGGATAGGTTCTAAATAGAGGGGGGTATGCCTTTATTTATATATTAAATGGAAAAAAATTTCAAGCGCTTTCAAACGGCGGTTCAACAAAGCATGCGTGATGTACGGTTTGGGTTACACGATTTTTTGAAAAAAATGGCAGAAATTCATGAAATTTTGAAGAACAAAAGATTAGACGTAGGGATTATAAAAATTATACCAGAAACCATTACTATCATGTCTTAGGACTTGCGTGTTTGATTTTGAAGCAAAAATGTGATCTTGAAATTATCGTAAGATGTAAAAGAGAAAAATAAAAAAATTGTAATTTTTTTAGCAATTATTGAGTTTTACCCATTTTCGATGTACTTTTTCTGAAAATTATGTAATATGATCCTTATGAAAAAGTTTCATTTTGTGAAAGAAATATCCGAGTACTTTAAAATGATTCCAAGATTACTCTTATAGGACTGTGGTAAAGTCTCCATTTTATTTTTAGAAAAAGGTGGTTTGAAAACGGCGATACTATCGCCGCGTGGTAGAGTAAAGGGTTAGGCAAAGATTGTCTGTGCATTTTTCAACATATATTTGTAACTCATTACTTTCAGATGTTGTTCACGCCTACAAAGGGGTTGTGAATGAAAAAGAAGCTTTGCAGGCTAGTATAAAAGCACTCAGTGCTGCATCTAATGTCAAACAAGATCCAAAGCCAAAGCCCAAGCCATCACAGCCGGACTCTGGTTCAGAGAAAGAAGGAGGAAAGAAGAACCAGGATGGATCAGAAAAGGAAGGAACAGAGAGAAATGGATCAGAAGTGAGCCTGCTTTTTTTTTTATTGTTTCAATTAATTTGTTATTTTACAGGGAATTAGGTAGCTCAGTTGGTAGAGTGCACGACTGAGATGCTGGAGGTAATGGCTTCAAGTTTCAGACAGGTCTAACCCATTTTCCCACAGCTATGCAGACAGATATGCTGATCATTAAAGTGGAAGTATGTCATTTGCAGCTCCTACTCCTCATTCAGCTGTTGAGAGAAGTGGTAGTAGTTGAATTGCACTGGCCATCCTTCCTTCGGAGAAGACGTTAAGGCAACTTAACCATAGCATTGAAAATTCAAGTCGCTATGCATAGATTTATGCAGGTAGAAATGGGAAAAACACTGGTTTTCACCTGCTCTTGTCAAATAATGTTAAGAAAACAATGCAAGGGGTGTTAAGCACCTTGCCAATTAAGAAATGAAGAAAGTAAAACAAGGATATTCTTTAGCTGTTCCATAGTCCCTTTAATGTGTTTTAAACCTGTTGTTTTTAAGTTTTTAGCAGATTCCATGCGTTATAGCTTCACTCACTCACTACCCTCTTCGGGCCATGTGTCCCATAAGGCTGCAGTGTACTCTCTCCAACATATCCTGTCTTTGGCAACGTGTCTGGCTTTATTCCAAGATTTCCACCTTAGCCCCTTTCTTTCCTTTACTACTGTTCTTCTTCATGTCATTCTTGGGCATCCTACTTTCCTCCTCCCTTCAGGCTGCCATGTCAATTCTGTCATGCAGAGGCTGTCCTCTTTCATTCTCAATACATGCCCAATTCACCTCCATCTTCTCATTTTGACTTCGTTGCTAATTCTCCTTTGCTTAGTAAATCTCAACAATTCATCATTTAAAACCAGTGGCATAGGTAACGCCCTACAGGTTGGGTGGCGAGTGGGGCCCTGCGGGCCATTTTTGGTATAATGGTATATTTTTCATATGGGCCCCCTTATAGGGCATGGGCCAGGGGCATCTGCACCCCTGCCCCCCTTAGTTATGCCATTGTTTGAAACATCATTTGGCCATCTGATCTTAAAAATTCCTCTCATGCATTTGAACATAAAGGTGTCCAATTTTTTATTGTCAGTCTCATTGGTCTTCCACGTCTCACAACCGTATAAGAGAAGTGACTTAACAATAGAGTTGAATATTCTCATCTTGATTTTGACGGAATATATACTGAAGCTCCATATCTTTAATTTCATGAAGGATGTTTTTGCTGTAGAGATAGATATAGCTTAACCCACATGAAAACCATTACAAGACAGGCATCAATGATTGTAACATTTGAGTTGCACTTCTTATCCCTCGTTATAAATACTCATTTGAAAATTGATGAGAATATCAAGTTATTAATATTTGTCTGGATACAGCCATAATCTTTTTATGTCACACTGAAGTAAATAGGACATAGGATTTTGACATTTTAGCCCACCATGATTTGGGAATGTACAATATATAATGTGTAGATACATTACATTCTTTTAAGTAGTGAAAGTTTTTATCGATCAAGTATTTCTTAGAAAATGGGAAAATGATAAAAATATTGCCCCCTCAAAAAAAAAAAAAAAGAAAAAAAAAAAAAAAAAAAGGAAGTACAAATAAGAATTTCTTAACCCAATAACTTTTAAACAGATGTTTTAATTTCCTGGCATATGTCCAGTATATCAATCACTCTTTCACTCTTATCATTTTTTTCTCATTTTCTTTCTAGGATGGGATTAGTGAAGAGATTGAACAGGAGGGAGAGGAGACGCACTCGTCAGAAGCGGACCAACTTCGCCAACAGCTGTCCACATTGACTACATCGCTTGCGACCCTTATGGCTGAAAAATCTATAATGGAGACAAAGTTTCAGGCAGATAAGAAAAAGCTTAGGGTGAGTTGGTTAAAATGATGATTGTGATCACGTGGCTTGGGAAAATGTAAGATGTTTAAAAATTTTAAAGAGAAGGATTTTGATATTTGAAAGGTAAATGAGAAAATGGGGTGCGTAGGTGGCAGGAAAAGCTTATTTTTGTACAGTAGTTTGAATGTCTTTCTGAAATTAAGCCAAGCAGATCATATATATATGAGAGACCCATCTCTTCGTTTGATGAATAAAAGCTGCTGAAATTTAACAATATGTTTTTAAAGGTAAATTTTTGTTGTCTATTAAGGATGGAGTTGCCAGAAAAGACTGAAATATTCTAATCAACTAACTACAGTATACAGGGGTCAAAATTTAAATTTTTCGCTTTTTTACTGTTCCACGGATCAAATAATACTGCTCCGAATCAGATTTCACTGTTCCAAGTTTTTGGCGACAACAGGACAAATTTCCATCTTGAAAATAGGCGTAATTTACATTACAAGTACTTTATTGGTTAATATGTCCAAATATGTATATCAGTTATTAGTATTACATGTACAGTAGATGATGTACAGTATTATTCAGTTGCGTACAATTATACACGTGCAAGCAGTATTGCATATGTGCATTCATGATTAATTGTGCTGGCAATTAAGCTTTCTGGGTTTAATAATTGACAGCTTGTTTTAACCAATCACCGCATGAATTTGCCTAGAAACAAAATCTGCGTAACTAAGTGGGGGTAAACATCCTACGTGGTACTGGTACAGTACAGCTAGCTATTGGCGCACGCTCATGTAGTCAATGCAACTTACTGTACAAAACAAATTTCTGCACACACAGACTGAGTGACGGCAAAATGGTGAACAAAAAGTGCATTTACAGGCCCGCTGCAGGCTTTGTAAATCTGATTGCTGTTACCCAGAACAATTAGCAAACTGAATTTTGTTTATCCATTTGCTAAAACTCTAAAGATCAGGAGAAGTGCCATAAATGAATAAAGCTTGCAGCAGGTCTCGCGAACATCTAAATGTCAATGCATTGGTAATGCACGATTGCTGATTTGAGGTTCGTTTGCCCCTATAGTTACCACGTTGCTATGGTTGGCGTGGCCTGTTATTTAGAAACCTGGAAAGGTTAATTGCAGACAAGGTGGGAAAATTGCAGACAAGGTGGGAAAAGCTTTTTTATTTCTGGAAGAAATTCTTTTATAATAATTGTGTTCCCAACATGCACTTTTTTGCATCTGAAATCAAGTTATTGATCATTGATGCCACATGCTTGTGTAAAGAACACTGTTCTACTGGTACAGTGATGTTTGAAAATTCTCTGTTCCTGCATAAAAAGCACTGTTCTTGGAACAGTGGCAAATTTGACGCCTGCTAACATATCTTATCATACAGGCCTATATTGCACAACTTAAGGGTAAATGCTAATAAAAACCTAGATACATGTACAGTGAACTGTATTTTAATTCACAGATTTCTATCAGTTTTCAATTTATCAGTAACAATTATAGCATTTAATTTCAGTGGTTAAGTAAGATGGACTTTCTTTACTACAGAAGTAATCTTTCAACAAAAAACTTTAATTTAAGGGATAAAAAGCATTTATGATGTTATTTTTGAGCCCGGATAACTTAAATTTGTTCTTATTATCCCTATTGTTATTGCACATGACATCATGAATGTACTTTGAAAGCTTCTTCAATTATGTTTTGATGATAATTAACGTCTCTGAGGTATGAAATAAGCCACACACACACCATAGCAGCGCTGTAACTATGTGGGGAAAACAAACCTCAAATCCGCAATCGTGCATTACCAATGCATTGACATTTAGATGTTTGTGATGCCGCCGCAAGCTTTGATTCATTTATGGCACTTCTCCTGATCTTTTAGTTTTTAGCAAAAGGGATTTTTCAACAAAATTAAGTGTTGCAGATTATAAGAACTGTATATTATTATTATTAACAAAATTCAGTTTGCTAAGTGTTCTGGGTAACAGCAATCAGATTGCAAAACCCACAGCGCAAGTTTTGTTCATCATTTTGCCCTCACGAAGTCTGTGTGTGCAGAGATTTGTTTTGTGCAGTAAATTGCATTGACTACATGAACGGGCGCCGATAGCTTACTGTACCAGTGTCGCGTAGGATGTTTGCCCCACTTAGCTATGCAGATTTTGTTGCTAGGCAAATTCATGCGGTGATTGGGTGAAAAGCTGTCAATCATCTAATTTGGACAGATCAACTCCTTTGTGATTGCTTAGGACCAGAGCTGGAAAAAATTCTGGTGGTATAACCGTGAGAAAATGAGAAATTGTCCGGATTTTTTAATATATTTTTTTAATGGAATTCTTGAGTAAACAGCAGTATATGTGCTCTAAAATATCACACATAATTGTGCAATGAATAGTACATTAAATTGCATAAGAGGCAAGCACATAAAGATGTACTTACTACATTAATATTATTTCTGCCACGATTTTTTGTGGGAAGATTTTTTGATACCTTAATTCAGAATGGTGGGAAATTTCATAATTAATTCCAAGTCTGCTTAGGACATCCTTTATGCAGTATTCCATAAGAATTCAGTAAAAGTGTGTTTCTTTAGCAACAACATCTGCTTAAAAAGTGTGTTTATATTTAGAATGTGCCAATCACCATAATTCTCCTTCCATGTATCTTGGTGGTCTCAAATGCATTTGAGACCACCCATTAGCCAATTGCATTTCAGAAATCAAGCAAACCTATTTATAGATTCTTTTTTAAATTCACAGCAAGAGAATGAAGGAGTGTTGGAGAAAATCACTGAGGCTAAGAAGAACCTAGAAGAATCGTTATCAGCAGCGGAGGGGCAACTCTTAGACGTATGGGCTTATCTCACATTTGATTTTGATTTGATTTGATTTTTTTTGCACTGTAGGCATATGATATACATGATGAGATACAAATACATAGGATGGGATATACATGAAATGAATGGCTAAAATGAGTACAGATTAAGACATAACAGCAGTGCTGGGATAACACAGAAAAGTCTGATCATTTTCATATGTCAAAATAAACTATATGTTTGTTTAGGCACATCTAGACTTAGATATGATTTTAATTTGATTTATTTTGCACTGTAGGCACATGATATACATGATGAGATACAAATACATAGGATGGGATATACATGAAATGAATGGCAAAAATGAGTACAGATTAAGACATAACAGCAGTGCTGGTATAATGCAGAAAAGTCTGACCATTTTCATAGTTCAAAATAAACTATATGTTTGTTTAGGCACATCTAGACTTAGATATGATTTTGATTTGATTTATTTTGTACTGTAGGCACATGATATACATAATGAGATACAAATACATAGGATGGGATATACATGAAATGAATGGCAAAAATGAGTACAGATTGAGACAACAGCAGTGCTGGGATAACACAGAAAAGTCTGATTATTTTCATAGGTCAAAATAAACTATGTTTGTTTAGGCACATCTAGACTTAGATATGATTTTGATTTGATTTGATTTGACTTATTTTGCACTGTAGGCACATGATATGACAATGAGATACAAATGGAATACAATGGTTAGCTACAGATTTAGACTATAACAGCAGTGCTGGGATAACACAGAAAAGTCAGACCATTTTCTGAGTTCAAAATAATATAGATTTTTTCTGATGTTTTCTCTTTCTGCTGGCCTTGTTATGCAGTCAGGAAGATGTCTAGACTTGGCAGATAAAAAATTTCCCTATGTTTCAGAGATAACATTTCTATCCAACCAAGTATTTTTCTATTGGTCATGGTCAACGTTGTTTGCCTAAAGTCTAGTGAAAATATTCACCGTTGACAATAATAAATGGTCCTTAGCATCTTAGCAACTTCAACGTATTCAAGTCAAGGTCACAAACTTCCAAACTGAATTTAGAAAAATCTAAACACTGGAATTTGATGAAGCCACATATTTGTATTAATTTATATTTAAAGTCATTGAATATCCATTTTCCGTTGAGCACTGAATTTGCATTTAGAACATGAAACGTTGGAAGTTACAATTGGATAGCTATTAGCAATTGATTTGAAAATTTTTTATTTAGTGAATACCTCACTCTTGAAGGCGAAACACATTGTACCAATTTTTGTCTGGTATTTCTCGAAAAGGTTTTGCATCCATGATTAATTAACCTGTCTGAATTAGATGATTGACAGCTTTTTTAACCAATCACTGCGTGAATTTTCCTGGCAAAAATCTGCTGAACTAAGTGGGGCAAACATCCTTCGTGGTACTGGTACAGTACAACTAGCTACCGGTGCCACACACTCATGTAGTCAATGCAATTTACTGTACAAAACAAATTTTACACACACAGATTAAGTGATGGCAAAATGGTGAACAAAAATTGCGCTTACAGGACCCGCTGTGGGCTTTGTAAATCTGATTGCTGTTAACCAGAACACTTAGCAAACTGAATTTTGTTTAACTCTTTTGCTAAAATCTCCAAAGATCCGGAGAAATGCCATAAATAGACCAAAGATTGTGGCAGGCCTGTGAAAATCTAAAGGTCAGTGTGTGAGTAATGCACGATTGCGGATGTGAGAATTGTTTGCGCTTCCCTAGTTACTGCGTTGCTATTGTGGGTGTGGCTTATTTTGTAACTCAAGAGACGTTAATTGCTAAACTACAAAGCTACAGCTTTTTAAAATGAAGTTTTTATTAATTCAGGCAAGGAGTAAACTTCGGCTTCAGCAACAAGAGCGTGAACAAGAGCAGATTGATCATGCAATTATGCTGAGGGAGCTTCAAACACTCGTAGCCCAAGAGAGGACTAATAAGGAACGCCTGGAAAATAAGGTATGCTAGTAGGCCTGAGTCGGGTAGCAAACAATCGGATTTTGGGTACCCATTACTCTTACTCAGTTCTGATCCAAGTACCCGAAGAAAAAAAAGAAAAAAACATTTTTTTTTTTTTTTTTTTTTTTAGCTCCATAATTTTTGCGAAAAGTGGTATATTATTAGGCTAACACTAAAATCATGGTAACTACACTAATTAGAACAACTTACCAACAAAATTTTAGTGACATTCTCGAGCTTATTTTTGGTTCAAGTTTGTGAAATTACTGTAATTTTAGTGTAGACCTAATAACATACCAGTTTCATGAAAATTGTAGTGCTTTTTTTCTTCAGGTACCTGTACCTGATATTTTTTGTACCATCAGCCTGATATGCTAGTCTCTTAAAGGAATTTTCTCATGGATTTTCATTTTTTCATATAAGATAGAGAAAATTTGTAGAAACAAAAGTGGTGAAAAAACTATGTTAATATCTTATTCCGTTTAGAAGTTATAAAAATTTAAAGAGTAGAAAAATGTTCTTAAAAACACCTTGTACAGTATATGTCCTTCAGCTTGGTGATGTCATCAAGGCAATTCCAACACAGTTCTTATGTATTCTAAATTTAATCACACTTTTTTTACATTATCAAATAGCATTTTTGGTTCATTATAGAAATAGGGTGGAATATATAATTTACAAGAAAACATTTTTTTTTTTTCTTGGTGTACATCACATTTACAATGAGAAAAAAATCCAAATCATTTTAAGGAAATACAAATTGTTGAAATTGTCTCTATGACATCACAGATGTTGCCAATCAGTCACTTTTATGTCCACATTCAAAATACTTTAAAATTTTGTAACTTCTAAACGGAATAAGATATTAACATAGTTTTTTCACCACTTTGTTTCTCAAATTTTCTCTATCATATATTTAAAATGAAAATACATGGAAATATTCCTTTAACAGAAGAAGATATTAACATAGTTTTTTCACTACTTTGTTTTAAAACTTTTTCTCTATTATATATGAAAAAATGAAAATTCATGGGAATATTCCTTTAACAGAATAACATATTAACATAGTTTTTTTCACCACTTAGTTTCTAAACGTTTTTTTTCTATCATATATGAAAAAATGAAAGTTCATGGGAATAATTCCTTTGAAATATGATATTAACATAATTTTACACCACTTTGTAAAATTTTCTTTCATTTATGAAAAAATGAAAATCCATGGGAATATTCCTTTAAAACTATCTTTAGGTTTTCATAAAAGTGCATTCGTAGATGTAGGAAATGTAACATTACTGACATTATCCTCAGCATAACATTGCCCTAATTTCATTTACAAGGTTGCCTAAAAATAGACTGTTTGGGGGTGGGGGGGGGAATTCCGTCCCTCTTGTCTCTCTTAAAGTTTTCTGTGTTTGAGGTGTCAAGAAAAATCTTGACATGTTCCAAATGTCCCCCTCCCCCGCCTTCCTCTGCCTTCCCCCGCCTTCCTCTGCCTTTCCCCTGCCTTTCTCTGCCTCCCCTGCCTTTCTCTGCCTCCCCCGCCTTCCTCTGCCTCCCCCCCTCCCCCTCCTTTTCTTTTCACTAGAGATAAGCTTCAAAGTCTTGTGGTTATCTCTAGTAAACTTTTTTGGAATTAAAGAATATATTCATTTTTTTTGCCTGGAAAGGAGTTTGTGGAGTTGAATGTATGACTTCTCAAATGCTTTTACATTTGCATACAAGTCTGAATTTCAATCCATTCTTTGCTGACCGCTTACTGTAAATGCTTTTAAAATAGTGCAGTTTTCTTCCCTATTCTTTTAAAAGTTTGAAATATATACATACAGACAAAACATTAGTTGTTCTGCTCCTTAAAGTTTTAAACAGTCAGACCCGACCTGATAAATAAGCAGATCGGGTCAGACTTTTCCTTTTATTTTCTTCATTTTGAAAACAACAAGTAATTAGGATCAAATTTCCCTTATCAATGGCTCTATTGTATTTGTTCTCCTGTTGGTCCTGAGTTGTTGTGGAAGTTGGTGTTGAGTATCATATTGGCAATGGATGAAGTTCTTATTGTGTGGTTGAGTGGTTATTTTAATTAAGATATGTGGTCTCATTATTGTGTGGTTGAGTGGTTATTTTAATTAAGATATGTGGTCTCATTATTGTGTGGTTGAGTGGTCATTTTAATTGATATAAGTGGCCTCATTATTGTGTGGTTATTTGAATTAAGATAAGTCGCCTTATTATTGTGTGCTTAAGTGGTTATTTGAATTAGGATAAGTGGCCTTATTATTGTGTGCTTAAGTGGTTATTTGAATTAAGATAAGTGGCCTCATTATTGTGTGGTTGAGTGGTTATTTGAATTAAGATAAGTGGTCTCATTATTGTGTGGTTGAGTGTTTATTTTAATTAAGATAAGTGGCCTCATTATTGTGTGGTTGAGTGATTATTTTAATTAAGATAAGTGGTCTCATTATTGTGTGGTTGAGTGATTATTTTCATTAAGATAAGTGGCCTCATTATTGTGTGGTTGAGTGCTTATTTTAATTAAGATATGTGGTCTCATTATTGTGTGGTTGAGTGGTTATTTGAATTAAGATATGTGGTCTCATTATTGTGTGGTTGAGTGGTTATTTTAATTAAGATAAAGTGGTCTCACTATTTGCTAGGGTAAGCTTGTGGTTATGATTTGCTGGAACAATTTTTTTAAGGGAAGGACAGGTCACGAAAACTTGAGGATAGCAAAATTGTTTGCCTGATGAAGATTTTCTTATTTTGCTTCATGAAATTGGCAACCTGTCAGCTAATCAATATTTCTGATGGCTTTTCTTTTTGCATTTTGCAACTGAACACATTCATGAAGTTTTTGCAGTGTTGGGAAACATTTTCCCTTATGGTCCTAATAAAAGCCTTTTGGTGATTGTGCCTCCACAGATTGAAGATTTAGAGGAAAATTTGACTAGGGTGAAAAGTGTTCCGGATAATTCATCAATTTACGAAGACCAGATCCGGAAACTGTCCGTGGAACTTGAGAAAGTTCAGAGTCAGCTGCTGACGTCAGAGGAAAATGCTGCAAAACCGTCACCTCTGCTGCTTCAACTGCAGCGGGATATGGCGGAGATGAAGGTAAGACTTGTGATTGGCTGATATCATAGGATAAGTTTAGTGGGCATCTCAAATCTATCTTATATAAACAAGAACTTCAAAAGAAACAAAATAGTGAAAAAAACGTTCAAAAATCATATTCCGTTAAGAAGATGTTGAAGTTTAAAGTTTGGTATCATTGTGTAGAAAGGACTGAAAGCAGACTAGTTGTGATGTCATAGCCTCAGATTCCTTAAAGTTGTTATGTATTTTATCTTATTTTGTCCTGTGATTCTGAGGCTTAAAAACCATGGGGTATGTCAGAAAAGTAGTAAAACTGAAAGGTATTTATAATGTACCACCTATAGAAAGTTTGAGGAAAAATAATTTAAATAGTGAAAAATTTAGATAAACTTTCTTTAAATTCATTAGCAATTATTAACAATGTGAGGATGAGGACACCAACTTTTCATAGTAGACTTACTACACCAGTCATTTCTACACAAATAAGACTTGAGGCTTTAGACTTGAATATCTCCTTATGGAATAAGATATTTGAATGCTTTCTTCACCATTTTGTTTCTGTTGAAGTCCTCTTTAATATAAGGTGGACATGCTTGACCACTGAACTAATCCTTTAATGGTCAATAGACATGTAACAATGTTCATTAAAGAGCATTAAAATCTGAGCGAATCAGTGTTTGAATTTTGAAGAAAAAGATAATAAAATACTGACCACAGTTTGATCAGTTTTTAGTTGATGAGAAATTTGTGATGAATGATTTGGCTGATGGCTCAAATTGTTTAAATGTAATTCTTTAAATTTCTTTGCCAAATTTCAAACATCTAAATGAATCTAAAGACATGCTAAATCTTTGTCAAGGATCCAATTTCCACTTAACTTGAAGCCAACTTCTCCCATGCAAAATATTTGGAGGAAGGACTGAAAGACAACAAGTTAACATGAAAACTTTTCTTGTCCCGTTCTGAGGTCACAAAATATTGTGCAATTTATGCTAATTAGGTATCTAAGGTTTAAAAATGCTGATCATTTGCAGATCTGTGCTAACATTCTAGTTTCCTTTGTGTATCTTAATGAAGGCACAACATCGGATGCAAGTAGACATCGAGCAGCAGAAAGCCAGAGAAGCAGAGGAGAGACTCCGCCAAGCCCGAACAATGGAAGAAGAGAGAGTGACTGGTCTGGAGTCTAAGCTCACCGAGTTATCTGAAGTGGTGGAAACTACGACAGACTTAGACAACAGGACCAAGTTTCATTCAGTAAGTGAAACTTCTTTTAAACAAGTAAAGGATTAGCCAAGGGGTTAAGCAAGATCTTGTATGAAAGAGGACTTGAAAAGAGACAAAATGATGGAGAGAGCATCTTATTGTGTTGAGGCAATACTCAAGTTTAATCTTATTTGTGTAGTCGTGACATCACATCCTCACAATCCTCAAAAGTCTTTATATTCTTTATTGTATTTTTGCTCTGATTTTTGTGGCTCACAAATCATTGGATAGGTCAGGAAAGAAGTAAAATAAAATTCAGGAAAATCAACTTACCTCCTGAAGAACGTTTGAAGAAAAAATTCAATTCATTAAGTATTTTTATCCCTAGGGCCCCTCCAACCTGACACCCTCGGTTTTCTTAAAATCAGGGGTAATCCACACCTTCTAACCCGAGAGCCTCTTTACAGGTCAATTGCTAGCAATCAGCTATTGTTACACCATACACAACACAGGTAATCCACACCTTTCAACCTGATAACTTCTTCACGCTTCACTTGCTAGCAACCAGCTACTGTAACACTGTACACAATAGGTCATTCATTTGGGGCTATCACATATGCCTGCTTTGCAGTGAATTAGAAGAGATAAGTCATTGGCTGACCCTAAAAATAAATACTGCATTTTTTGCATGGAGGAATTTGTGCAATGCCCATGAACGAACATCTGATGTCCATGAACGAACGATTGATGCCCATGAATGAACGATTAATGGACCATTCGTCCCAAAGAGGGTTATGTCATCATGTAGAGTAGAAGTTGGTTTAATTTTAAAAAAATTATTAATTTATTGATTAACAATTAAAAGTGAGGATGAGGGCGCTAACGTTCAACAATAGACTTCCTACACCAGTCATTTCCACACAAATGATATCTTTACTAAGTCTATTTCTTTTCAAGTCCTCTTTAGCATCAGATGAATTTCCTTTCCCACCAGACTGATCCTTCAAAGAATAATCCGTCACTCTAGTGGTTATTTATTGTATTTGGATTAGGGATGCGCCAAAACAAGCATTCCAAGTTCCGACCGGAACTGGAACTTGCGAATTTCAACCAAAATTTTCAGCCGGAAATTGGCTGGAACTGAATGATGATAAACATTTAAAAAACAAAAGGATTTACAAAAAAAATGCCAAGGTTGCATTGTAATACATTTGCATATAATATGCAAATCGATGCCTAAGATTTAAAAATGCTCTGAAATGGTCAATTTTGAACCGATTTTGATGAAATTTTTTAGTACATTTTTTTAATAGATTTAAAAGCAATTTAGATAATGTTGGTAATCAGAGGAGCTGGTAGAGGTGAGGAAACTTGACATCAAGATTGTCATGTAACGTTCTCATTTGATAAACGGTGAGCTCTGCTGAACCACATTTTCCCAATGCTGAGTGAGAAGAAAGTGGGATGCAGCAGACAAACCCACCATCCACAACCTCTCCTGTGTCGACAACGTTCACTTCACCCGCCTTAGAATAGGTCACACCCACCTCACTCACTCCCACCTCCTTATTGGCTCCCCCACCCCTGTGCAACAATTGTCATTGCACCCTCACAGTCCATCACATCCTTCTTGCTTGCCCCCTGTAAAACCTTCTCAGAGCTTCCCTCGCTCCCACCAACTCAATTGCCAAGCTGTTCCAGAAAAAACCCTCCAGATAAAATTATCTCCTTCCTTCATCGTGTTTCCCTCTACAACCATATTTAGTCCTCCTCTCCCATCCTCCTCTCGATACTTTGTTTATTTCATCCATGCACCTCCTCTCGATACCAGCTTTTTGACTTTTATTTCCCATGTTTCTCTCATTTGCTTTTCTTTTCTTCCTACTTATGGTATGATCTAACCTTACAGGCACAATTTGACCCTTGCTGTTGTGGTGCTGTTAAGCCCTCATCAAACAAACAAACAAACCTCTGTGCTTGATGCCGGCATACTTTTTACATATGTGTGGAAAAGCTGAAGGTTGAGTCATCTCCAACCTGGAACCTCCAGCATATGTTCTCAGTTTATGCTCTCAACCAACTGAGCCACCTGTGTTTCCCTGTATTCTTTTCATGATTAAAAATTTAAAATCTTTAATAACCAATCTCTAAAATAAGTAGTCATCAAAAATATAATTTTTTCCTTTTCATTTTAGAAGACATAAAGAATGGGTAACTCAACTAGACCTTAAAATATGACCCTCGCTAGAGTGGCAAACAATGATCAACCAATCATTGAATTGATGAACCAATTATTAGATTGATCAGGCAATCATAAAATTGGTAAAAGCATTGAAAGTTAATATTTTCCTTTTCATTTTAGAAAACTCAACTAGGCCTTGAAAATACCATCCTGGCTAAAGTGGCAAACAATGATCAATCAATCATTGAATTGATGAACAAATCATAAGATTCATTAGGAAATCATTAAATAGGTCAAAAAGTTGAAAATACATATTTTTCTTTTCATTTTAGAAAACTCAAAGAACGGGTAACTCAACTAGACCTTGAAAATACCGCCCTTGCTAGAGCAGCAAACAGCTCGAAAAATAAGAACGTGGAGGATATGAACGACACCAACATGAGTGCGCAAGAAATTAAAGATCGGATTTTCAAACTGAGAGGGCTTCTGAAACTGGCCTATGATAACACGGAGAAACCCGTTGATATGGAAGGTATGTAAAGGGTGTTTTACTGAGTTATCGTATTCAAGGTAATGAACGCTCCTGCTCTAATAAGCGCCCACTTAACCTTTTTTGACTGATAACATATCCCAACATCAATATATAATGAATGCTTTTTATATAATATAACATAGCAAGATTACGGGCTAAGAAGGGTTAGTCACCCCATATAAAGCCCAAACTAACACCACCACCACCACCACCACATTTTTTTTTTTATTAAACATGCCCAGAGTTAGTAAAGAACTGATCATTGTTGACCTTGAAATTGTGAACAGAATAGGAGCCAACTACCCACTCAGGCAAACCATTCCACTCATTAACACCTCTTTGCGAAAAGCTAAAACGCCGAATATCTATTTGTGAGAACTCTTTGGTCAACTTCAAACTGTTACGATGTGTCACATGAGGATTAGCTGAAACATGCAAGAAATAACAGGAAGTCACTACCAGATAGGAACTTAAAAACCTGAATCATATTGCCACATACTCTTCTCAATTCAAGCGTGGTCAAACCAAGAATTCGCCACCTAGATTCATAAGAGAGATTTCTTACTTCGGGAATAAGTCTAGTGGCTCTTCGCTGAACCTGCTCCAAAATGAATATGAAAATATGTATTTATGTTTCATACCTTTTATGCACGCTATCCCGAATCCTTGTTGAAGGATTAGATCAGTGGTTAAGCATGTTTGTCTTATGTAACATTTGAAGGATTAGTTCAGTGGTCAAGCATGTCCATCTTATATAAAATGCAAGTCCATCTTATATGAAATGCAAGTCCATCTTATATGAAATGCAAGTCCATCTTATATGAAATGCAAGTCCATCTTAATGAAAGAGGACTTAAAAAGAAACAAAATAGTGAAGAAAGCATTATAAAAATCTTATTCCATTAAAGAGATATTTAAGTTTACAGGTTGGTATCATTTGTGTAGAAATGACTGAAATCAGACTAGTTGTGATGTCATAGCCTCAGATTCCTCAAAGTCTTTGTGTATTCCATCATATTTTCCCTGTGATTTTGTCAAAAAAGTAGTAAAACTTAATCTAGGAAGGGTGTTTTTATTATACCACCTGAAGAAAATTTGAGGAAAAATGATTTACAGTGAAAAATTAAATAAACATTCTTTAAAATACCTAAAGACTGAGAAACTTGAGGCTGTGACATCACAACTAGTCTTATTTTAGTCATTTCTACACAAATGATACCAAACTTTAAACTTGACTATCTCTTTAAAGGAATAAGATTTCACAATGCTTTCTTTGCCATTTTGTTTCTTTTAAAGTCTTCTTTCGTATAAGATGGACATGCTTGACCACTTATTCATATTGTCAGATTATGACTATGAAAAGTAAGGTAAAGTGTGTGGAAATCCCTGGTGTAATAGCTAATTGCTTGTGGTGGATTGTGGTTTCTGTTGTGAGCAATATAGACCCTGACAGATTTGAGATTTTGTTGGGGCTTAAGACAAAATGTATTGCAAGGTTTGAAAAAAGAACACCAACTAAAGTGAAAATGAAATAGGCTACAACCTAAAAATCTATAATATTAATAACCCGTAAACTAGAAAAATGAGAAAATACGGTTCAGGCTTTGCTTTAAAAGAGAAAAATGGAAACAGTCAGTCATAAAAGCTCAAAAAGATGAATTCGTTTAGTCACAGCTAAACAAAAGTCTGTGAGTATATAATACCATTAAATCTTTAAAACAAAAACAAGAAACAAACTAGACACTCAAAAAATAAACATACAGTGTTATTTAAAAAAATAAGCAAGACCCATTAGAATAGATTAACTTCACTATTGAAAACTTAAACTAAGAATACTACTGAAAAAAGAAGCCCTCTCAATTGTCTCACAATATTATACATTGATTACACACTAATTTTTAAAATTTTTTAAGTTAAACTATGCTGACTTGGTGTACTACTAATTCGGCACTGTACTGAGTTGGTATGTCTAAACCTGCGTTGAGTCATCTGTGACCATCTCGGCTCTGTGCCGAGTTGGTATATCTAAACCTGTGCCTAGCCATCTGTGACCATCTCGCCACTGTGTCGAGTTGGTATGTCTAAACCTGTGCCGAGTCATCTGTGACTATCTCGGCACTGTGCCGAGTTGGTATGTCTAAACCTGTGCCGAGTCATCTGTGACCATCTGGGCACGAGTTGGTATGTCTAAACCTGTGCCGAGTCATCTGTGACCATCTGGGCACTGTGCCGAGTTGGTATGTCTAAACCTGTGCCGAGTCATCTGTGACTATCTTGGCACTGTGTTGAGTTGGTATGTCTAAACCTGTGCCGAGTCATCTGTGACCATCTGGGCACTGTGCCGAGTTGGTATGTCTTAACCTGTGCCGAGTCATCTGTAACCATCTCGACACTGTGCCGAGTTGGTATGTCTAAACCTGTGCCGAGTCATCTGTGACCATCTCGGCACTGTGCAGAGTTGGTAAAAACCAATTCGATACGTGCTGAGTTGGTCTGTACTGAGTTGACTTGCTTCCTACGCAATTACAGTAAAGAATTTGAGCTACATTCGGCTTCATACATCATCACGTTTGCACATGCTGAAAAACTTTGCAAACTTTGATTTGTCATAACGTGAAAACTATAAATGCTATTGTGACCATTTAAAGACGGTTCTGCTCAGAGGTTAACGTTCTTTCATGTTGGTGAAAAACTCTTTATCTTTCAATACACCTTTAACATTCCACCGATACTCTTGTATTTTCCAGAGATCAACATCTGGAGGATGACACAAGTCGTGAGTTCAACCCAGACCACAAAGCCTGCCAACAAGAACTAAAACAACTCAAAGAGGAATTTGAACGCTATAAACTGAGGGCCCAGTCTGTCTTGAAGAACAGAAACGTGAAGGTTAGTACGAACTTGCGAGGGTAACTTTGAAGGATTAGTTTAGTGGTTAATTAAGCAAGTCTGTTTTATATGAAACAGGACTTCAAAAGAAACAAAATAGGCATCTACCTACTGTGGTGTAGCAGTTATCATACCTGTCTACAGACCATGAGGCCCTGGTTTCAAGCCTGGGTTGGGTAGACACGCCAGTGCACCACAACTAGTTATCAAAGGCCGTGGACATTGACTTGGTTGTCGATGTTATGTCTGTCCGTACGTCGTACCTGTGTTCTCGTCCGGGTCGTATTAAGCATTTCGTGATAGCATTTGTACTATCATAACGAATACGCAGGCGACGACCCCGTCATTGTAATTGTGTGTTCAACTCTCTCTCTCTAACAAAATGGTGAAGTAAGCATCTTTTTTCGTTATGCTGATATTCAGGTAAAGTGTAAACAAAGTGTAAACAAAGTGTAAACAAAGTGTAAACAAAGTGTAAACAAAGTGTAAAAAAATCTACAGAACTTGTTCTCTTCTTAAATAGATTAAAAAATGGAGCAAAAAGCATCTTTATTTGTTATATCGATATTCAGATATAGTGGAAGGAAACTTTAAACTAGAAATGTGGAGTTAGTAAGTCTTGCCTGCATATTTTTTGATTTTCTCATTTTACAATTAGTAACAATGCATGTTTTTACAAGTAACATTAAAAAAGGTTGAGACTTTTATAACCATGGTTGGCAATTGTAAGTATCAACTCAGGTAGTTAATAATGCAGAAACAACCCCCAACCATACATATCTGACCTGGCTAAACCTGTTCCACAAAAGTCTATTGTTATGCAAATAACACAATTAATATGAACACAACACTTTATTAAATTTACTTTGGTATAATCTGACCACATCCTCACTGCTGTAAGAGATAAACAAGTATTTAAATTGTTATGCAAATATGCTAATTTAAATGAATACAGAACTCTCAATACTCATCCAATAAGGTCCAGTGCTTTCCATACTTGCGACAGTAAGATTTGTGAATATACATGTAGGGCATTCCTAACTTAGTAATGAGTAGAGCTGTGAACGTTTAGGGATTTTAGTAAACGTGTACAAGTCAAAAAAAGCGAGCGTGTATCGTTTACACGCGTTTAGTATTACACCAAAATTGCTCCAAAACTACGAGGCGAAGTAGAAAAAACGCGCAACCAGTATGGCAATAGAAGTGACTCCATTGCCCAAAATAGATGCTAGAGTTTTGCTTTCCAAATCATAAAAAGTTTACTTCTACAGTAAAAATCATCATTTTTATGGAAAATATGCATGGAAAGCTTAGTTTAGAAAGAAGAGATAACTTTCTTTTAATGTCATTTAAACTCAACATTGCGTAACATTTTTGCCGTACTTGCTACGGCTTCCAAAGTTTCACTGTGAAAATCTTGCATACTTACGCCTTCACTCTGGAAGTTTTGAAATATCAGTCCTCTTGAAAAATGGCCGCCATCTTTGCGAAGCACCTAGAATTTCAGCTCTGTCAAAACTTTTTTATGTTTGTTTATTTTGCAATATTTGTTCTTTCTTGCAAAATTGATTTGACTCATCAGGTAATATTAACATGTAAATGTACTGATTGTCACATTTTAAGTATTTTGACTGCGCGTTTGTAGGTCAATTTAACAGCTTGTAAAACGGGCCTTGATTGAATGGGATTTAAAGCCTTATTAATTATGGCCTATTGTTAGTTTCACTGTTTACTGCTGCACATTCGCGGTGCATTTCACAAGTTAGCTTACTCAGATTTCTGCGAAATCAAAGTGCAAAATATCCCCATTCATAGGTGATTACTGGGCATTTGTGATTCTCACATTTAAAAAGAATTATGCTAATCAAGTTTACAGTTCGTAAAAAATTATTGATTGGAATTTTGTGAGCCAAATGTTTGTGTGATTTGAATCATGAATGATCAAATTGATTTCAACGGCAAGACTGACTATAAAAAACGATTACTCGCAATAAAGTATTTAGTAAATGTTTACAAGGATTTGCGAGCATGTAGCATGTACATGCTAAACGGTCACAGCTCTAAAGGTCTAACATTCTGCATGGAATTATTATTTATTATGCAAATAAACTTAATATGCACACATCACCTAACCATTCAGCGTAAACAATTGTCTTCACATATATCATTTGTGTAAATAACAACACCACACCCACCCTAATTTAAAAAATATCACAGAAACATATATTTCCATTGTAATGCAAATAGGAATTAGTATGCAAACACAACCCCCACCCCCAAAAAAAAAAAAAAATCATGCTCATTTATTCCTCTAGCCCTGTGTCATTTTACGTGAGTGTACACCATTCATAATTCAAGATGATCGCATGAAAGTACATGTATATTGTTATGTTAATAATCAAATTTATGCACACTACGTACTCTATTATGTGTGAACAAATGCTCTTCATATAAATGTTCATTTGTGTAATCAAATCACCACACCCACCTTAATTTACATAAATAAATACCATGATTCATAACTTAAGTTATGATCTCAGGTTAAACATTTTGCAGAAGTCTATTGTTATGCAAATAACCTAATTAATATGCACACTACACCTAGCCATTAAGTGTGAACAATTCTCTCCATATATATGATAATTTGTGTAATCAAAATCACCACACCCACTTTAATTTACGAGATGTCATAGATAGAAATAGTTTCATTGTTATGCTAATAAGCTAATTAGTATGCACACACAACCCCAATTATGCTCAACTGAACAGTACCAATGCCCTCTACCACTGTGCCAAGTTACATGAATGTACATCATTTATAACTAAAGTTATGATCTCAGGTTAAACATTTTGTACAAAAGTCTATTGTTATGCAAATAACCTAATTAATATGCACACTACACTACACCATTAAATGTGGACAATGCTCTTCACATATATGATCATTTGTGTAAATAAAATCACCACACCTACTTTAGTTTAAGAGATATCATAAATACAAATATTTTCATTGTTATGCAAATAAGCTAATTAGTGTGCACACACAACCTCCCAATCATGCTCATTTGAACAGTACCAATGTCCTCTACCTCTGTGCCAAGTTACATGAATGTACACCATTCCTTACTCTACCATGCAGCGATATTATTGCTGTTTTCAAACCACCTTTTTCTAAAAATTAAATTGGGACTTTACCAAAATTCTATGGAGTAATCTTGGTATCATTTTGAAGTACTCAGATATTTCTTTTACATATTGTAACTTTTTTGTAGGGTCATATTACAGAACTTTGAGAAAAAGTAGCTTGAAAAAGGGTCAAACTCAAAAATGGCTAAAAAATGTTTTTTCTCCCTTTTATATCTTACAATAACTTCAAGATCACATTTTTGCTTCAAAATCAAACACACAAATCCTTAGACATGGTATTATTTATTTTTTTCTTCAAAAATTGTGTACCAAACCGTACATCGCATATGCTTCGTTGAACTGCTATTCGAGAGTACTTGCAATTTCATTTCATTTGATGTATAAATACAGGCGTACCCCCTCTATTTGGACCCTTTCCTTTGGTAATTAAATTTCACCACACCACTTTCAATGATCATCTGGTGTAGTGGATATGAAAGCGGCCAGCAAGCGAGCACACCAGATTCGAGTCTCACTGTGACTACTGCGTTATAAATTTTCTGCTGCAGTTTTCAGGGGTCATTTGACTAAAATCATTTTTGGTGTTTTTTGTATATTTCCTTTCTTTCTAAAAATTGTAAATTAGCATCATTGGAAAGGAAATTTTATAAAGAATCTAAATATGTAACACAAATCTCTGTTTTCAATATTGACAAGAAGTTATACTTGTGCAAAGATTGGCCATTTGTTGACCAAATTTAGCCAAAATTGCTTAATTTGCATATTTTTGTCTAACTTGTAATGAAACTTGCAAAAATGTATACATGTGGAAAAGCTACGAAAATTGGGTTCGCATTTTTTAAAGCCCTCGTAGAGTAAGGGTTAAGTTATGAGTTCATATTAAACATTTATGAACACTGCCACCGCCGACAGGATGATCCCTATGTCTCTTCATCCTGCTGTGCAGGTGAGACAAAAATGAAAAAAATTGCAGAAAGAAGAAAAAATTAAACGAGTATTTCAGTGATCAAGCAATTTAAGGAGGAGAGGGGAGGGGGGGGAGATATGGCTGCTCACTCCACCCATATGTTGACTAGATTTTTTCTTCTTCAAACTTTTTGCTGATAAATTAAGATATCGTACTCTAAAACATATTCACTACTCAAATAATTTTCTTCATAGGACACTACTAATAACAAAGAGTTAGAAGGGCTGCAGAATCTAGTCAGGGATCACCGGGAACGAGTCAGTATCCTGAGACAGCAGCTGGATGATGAGGAGGAGAAGCATAATGAAACGGTAGGAACACAAACACACATCAATACACATACTTCACAGTACCAAGTGAGGACCTAGACAGAAACCACCCTGTGTTTCAAATATGCTTAGTTTCATGTTTATGTGGGATTTATGATGCTGATAAATGAAGATATCGTACTCTGGAACATATTCACTCCTCAATAGGGCCACTAGCTGGCCCCTATGCTACCCTTCACCTGCCTCTTCTCTTCTTCCTCTTCTCTCTATACCCTTGATACCTTATATATATATATATATATATATATATTAATATGTAGATATATATATGTAGATATAAAAATATATATATATATATATATATGTGTATATATATGTGTGTATATATATTACGTGTGTGTGTATATATATATATATATATATATATATATATATGTATATATTATATATATATTTATATATATATATATTATAATAATCTGAGCAGTGCCATAAGATGCATATTTTTGCACTCAGACCCAGCACCACACAATTAACCATTTCTAATTAACCTCCGTTGGCCCATATGACTTTAACCCTTTGTGACCCATGCCGTTCAAAACGTGTGTGCATTTTTTCATAATTTTTTTCTTCCAAATTAATTTTTACAACTTTTCTTTTTAATTACAACAAGTTTGATATATATGAATGCTAAGACAATAAACTTTTCAGTAAAAAAGTCAAATTAAAGAAAATATTGACATAAATATGGAAATTGGCAAATTTGAGGCAAAATCAAGTCAAAACTGCTCAATTTTTTTGAGCTTGTATTGTTTGTTGTGAATACTGAAAATGGAGGATTTAAAAAAAAAATTAGATTGTTTGTGAAATTTCCTTTCCAATGATACCAGTTGATATTTTTTTCTCAAAGCAAAACATGCAAAAACAATGACAATAAACTGTTATTAATCACCGCTGTAATTACTTGTGGAAAAACAAACCCGCCCATTGGGCTCGATGTTCGAAGCCGAGCTATTCACGTGAACATTCCGAACTAATTGCTGCACTAGACTGGGTATGTCTTAGTGTGTGGGTTTCTTTTAGTGCTTAAATTGCGCTATGAGCAAAGAGGGGGTTGCTCTTTGTGTTTTCAATTGAAAATAGGTGAAATGGCTTTTCCAATGGTATATTTCGCATAGGGGAGTTATATCACGATAAGAAACTACGATTTTTGCCAAATGTTGGTCTTAAAAAGGAGGCTAAAAATACATTGATGATAGGGGCAGTCAAAATTTGACTGGCATTGGATGCATTGGTGTCTTTGTAAGTTCCTCATGGGTTGTCAGGCAAAAGCAAGGTCTGGAAGTATGGCAAGTACATTTTTGAAGAAAAAAAAATGTTTTTTCGTTCAATTTTGTGCATTTAACCCTTACTCTCCCAGCGTCACGTCACGGTGACCGTGACAGTTACGATCCATTTTCCAAATTTTTTTTGAGTACCTTTCCAAAATCCTATAGAGCTGCAAATAAGTTCATTCAAACCAGATTAAATAGATCTTTCATAATATGGTTATTTTGTTGGGGGGTTAGATTGAAATTTTTTGAGTAAAATCGTTACAAAAAGTGAATTTAAAAAAAAAAAAGGCTTTTTTTTTTTTCTTTTCGAAAGACGAATGTCATACGTGAATATTTTTTATATTTTTTTTTCTTCAGGTAAAGTATAAAGATAGTTTGAATTGTTGGTTGCTACACGATTTTTACTTGTACTTGGTCATTGTTTGTATTTTTTGGAGAAAATATGCCAAAATTTGTGATTTTGGGCCATTTTCGACCTTTTTTGATCAAAAATTATAAAAACGCCCAAATATTGTATTGAATTTTTAAAATCTCTACGGGTAGAGGAGAAATAGATCGTTCAGACGAACTATTACAATAACAGATGCACCCCCTCTACCTGCCTAAAAGGTCTCTGATGATGACGTCAATTTGCGTCTGTTTTTTTTTTTTCTTCGCACATTCGACATCACAAAATGGCGAAATACAAGTTACAACGTTGAACGTGCCTTCCGACTCCTATGTTTTCTTCAGAATAATGATGACTCAGAGGGGTCGGAAGGTACTTCTGATGAAGAAGATGTACCAGAACTCGACCAGATTAAGGAAGAGGAGAATATAGAGCCTGCTGAGATGGATAGTGATCTGTTTCAAATTACGGAGTTAGTGAGTGTTTTCTTCCAAAAATAGCGAAAGTACTACATTGTAAATGTGTAGTAATAAAATAAGGCTTATAGAATTATAATGATAAATTAGCAGGGATTTTTTGCTTGTTACGATAAACAAGTAAAAGGGACACTTAAATCACATATAAAAAAAGGATTTAGGTCCTTTCTATAATAGCCCGGATGAAACAAATGAAAGCTGAACCCCAATATTAACATTTCTAAATGGCCTAAAATATATGTATTTCCCAATGGCAAAATTGTAAATTTAGGCCTACTGAAATATGTGTATTCCCAATTTCACAAAATCCACGTTCCATTATTTCAGGGCCAAATCACAATTTTATGGGGAAAGTGGAGTAGGGGTCCCATGTTAGGGCAAAATACACATGTTGGGGGTGCCCCAGGCCCATTTAGAGGAAAATGCTTGTATATAGGCCTAGTACCGGTACATTATTTTGATGCCCCATTTTTTGGGACCATGATCCTTTTCCCCTCCCCCTGACTATGCCACTGTTGTGGTGATGACTAGATCGATAAAACAAACATTTTGGACCCCTGTATGTACCCCCGGGCTTCCCGGCTGTAAAAGTCTGTCCCCACGGTTACCACAAAATTGTGGGGCAGGTTAGAAACCACAATAACATGTTATGCGATAACATGCTATGCGTATGCTTGAAGAGGACGAGCCGCCCGCTACTAGAAACCACAATAACATGTTATGCGATAACATGTTATGCGTATGCTTGAAGAGGACGAGCCACCCGCTACTTCCCAACCCAAGAGGAAGAGGGACAGACAGTTGAAGATGAGCCCAGGCCCCTCTTCCAGGCCTTCCGCTGCAGTCTCGCCACCATCACCACTCAAAGAAAATCCGACTGCAGCGGAAAAAGCTGCCTTCAAAACCAGGGAGGAAGAGCGGAACGCTCGGCTGCAGGAGATACAACGGTCGAAGGTCATCCCTGCAGCCGATAAAGACTATCATCTGTGGGAAGTACTGGTGGAGAGTGACCGGGATCGACACGAGGTCTTCGGTAACTGGTTATGGGAAGACCAAACTAAAGTAAGTTGAATGAATATAGTTGCAGTTTTTTTTTTTTTTTTTTTTAATTCTATTTGCAGCAACAAGGTATAGCAGAAGACTCTACAAATTTGGACCTTATCGGCAAACATTTCTTATGAATTCCATGTGGAATGAACAGAAGTAAGTGTTCAATAGATAATCAGCATAGTCTATCAACATAAAAGTAGCTGTGAAGCTTGTAATGGCTGAAATTGGGTCAGAAATAAACAAAAAACACTTTCGTGCATAATAAATGAGGTAAATAACCTAATTTGCATATCATTTGCATAATTTCTTATTTTATTTTTTGCAAATGATGATGTAAACATCTTGTTTTTCTGCATTCTATTAGTTTTGGACATCATAGAAGGGGAAAATGCATTTTTTTTGGAAAATTTAGTGCCATACACTATTAGATAGATTATTCACAGAATCGGGGGATAATTCTTAGGTCAAAATGTACCAAATTTTTCATATTTGCGTCATTTTTTTTCTTCTGATTCCTAAAAATCCATGAATAGTATCAAATAAAAGGTCTTTCCAAGGACGATTCAGAAATTCTATCCATATTTTTTTGCTATTTAGCCACAAGGCACAAGCGTGTCATAAAGATAGAATGTTTGGAGACCTAATATGCTAATTCAATGACCTAATTTGCATATTTGAGTTCGGAAATATGCACATTTATGGAAAGTTCAACATGTTAGCTTTCATAAAAGTCGAACTTGTTTTGGTACAAATGGAACAGAAAGTGCTGAAAAAATCCTCTTTCCAAAAATTTCAGAGATAGCTTATTCTATTTTTGGAACCTTGGGAGAGTAAGGGTTAAACAACAAAAAAATCCATTTCAACCCATCTCTTTTCAAAAATCTTCAGCATAACTCCCATCAAAAAGTTACATTTTCTGAAAGGACTTTTCGAGCTCTTTGAAATGATACCAGGATCACTACTGTGGGCCTACTTAACTACTGTGGGCCTACTTGACGAAGTAAAATAATGTTTTGAAAAGTGCATGTCCGAAGCATGGGATTCAAAGGGTTATTGGTTTAAGTGCCGGTATACACAAACAAACAAACTGTCTGTAGGTATACGTTGTAATTGAAACAAACATGGCGTTGTAGCAATGGAAAAGAGAGAGAGAGTGAGAGCTAAAACCTTGTGTGATTATTGAATCCCTAAACTGCTCTATGGTACTGGAGCATCTTCTTCCAGGTGATTCCAGTCAGTGACAAACATATTCACTACAAAATGCATGTCTCCTGTAGATAATGAAAAATAAAAAGTTCCACACATTGATGCCGTACCAAACTGTTGTACTACGTGGGAGGACTACTTGAGATGAGTTTGGGAGGTGCCCTTCGCAAGTCTCAGTTCATTTTCTTCTGAAGAAGTATTTATTTTGGTAGTTTTGTTTATCTGCGTATACTGTAGCTGGTATGTTGTCAAGTTTCTATCCTCAGAACATATAGTACAACAAAGACTATGTGATAGTAAAACAAACATGGTAAACAAACATAAAAATAAACATGTAGTAAAGTATATAGTTAACATAGATATAGTAAAACAAACACTATGATAGCTTTCTATTTGTACTTTATATATTCACCTACAGACACTAAATTAGCAGTTTTTCTAGCCCATTAAACATGTAAAGTGTTGATGTCATAAAATTTTAAAAATTGCAGTTCACCTCAAATGAATAACATGGACTTACAATATTGTAATTCTAACTCAATGTTTTTATCAAGGACTATTTAAATGTAGAATGTTAAAACCATGACTTTGCATTAACGTAACAATGCTAAAACTTTTCTTTGGCGTACAATTATCCCGTTTCTTTCTTATCTGTAGGTTTGTTAATGTTGTTATCTATTTCTTTAATTCTAATTTTTACCTCAGCCAATGAACTTGGATGGAGCTTATGTTTTCACCTGTTTGTCTGTTTGTTTGTTTGTTTATCTGTTTGCCATCAAGATATCTCAAGAACTGATGATTGGATTCGAAATAGATTTTGTGTGTGTTGTGTTTGCTGCTTAAGGCAGAGGTGAATACAATTTGAGACATTGGAACAGGGAAAGGCACACACAGGGGAAGGGCACACACAGGGGAAGGGCACACACAGGGGAAGGGCACACACAGGGAAGGGCACACACAGGGGAAGGGCACACACAGGGGAAGGGCACACACAGGGAAGGGCACACACAGGGCACACACAGGGGAAGGGCACACACAGGGGAAGGGCACACACAGGCACACACAGGGAAGGGCACACACAGGGGAAGGGCACACACAGGGGAAGGGGCACACACAGGGGGAAGGGCACACACAGGGAAGAAGGGCACACACAGGGGGAAGGGCACACACACAGGGAAGGGCACACACAGGGGAAGGGCACACACAGGGAAGGGCACACACAGGGGAAGGGCACACACAGGAGAAGGGCACACACAGGGGAAGGGCACACACAGGGGAAGGGCACACACAGGGGAAGGGCACACACAGGGGAAGGGCACACACAGGGGAAGGGCACACACAGGGGAAGGGCACACACAGGGGAAGGGCACACACAGGGGAAGGGCACACACAGGGAAGGGCACACACAGGGAAGGGCACACACAGGGAAGGGCACACACAGGGAAGGGCACACACAGGGAAGGGGCACACACAGGGGAAGGGCACACACAGGGGAAGGGCACACACAGGGGGAAGGGCACACACAGGGAAGGGCACACACAGGGAAGGGCACACACAGGGGGGGGAAGGGGGGAAGGGGCACACACAGGGGAAGGGCACACACAGGGAAGGGCACACACAGGGAAGGGCACACACAGGGGAAGGGCACACACAGGGGAAGGGCACACACAGGGGAAGGGCACACACAGGGGAAGGGCACACACAGGGGAAGGGCACACACAGGGGAAGGGCACACACAGGGGAAGGGCACACAGGGGAAGGGCACCTATGGAGGGGTGGGATGTTGTTGGGTGAGATCTGTCAAGACTTCTAGTTCGAACTTTCCATTGGAATGGAATCGCTGAACTATTAATTCATGCCCAGAGAGGATTTCAAATAATATATTTTCTGGACTCTGAAAGAAAAATCAGATCAAGTGGTTTTTGGTATGAAAGAGAATCAAAACAATGGGTTTCTTACATGAAATGAAAATGATGGAATGTGAAGCTTGGATCAATAGAACTCAAACAATGAATGCTTAGCCTGACTAAAACTGAAAACAATGATCAGAGGGTAGATCATGGAGTTTTCTGAATGCAAATTATGGCAATACAGATCAAGAGTGAGAAAGGTGATGAACTATGGTGGCCTAGGATGGGGAATGAACAGGGGTGGAGGTGTGCACTCTACAGGGTGCTAACACTCTATTTAGTATTGTGTTTGTATCTGCTTGCTATGAATACCTGGATATTTTGGATTTCACCTCCAATAAACGTTTTGATTGAGAAGGATGCTCTGGACATGAACAACTGAATTTGAAAACCAAAATCTGTAGCTGAACGTAATTACTTCAAAACCTTGACCAATCAACTGCTTGGGAGAATTATCCCTTTAATTTTCCAACCAATCAGCTGCAGTGGCTTGAGAAAACGTTGTAAGCAACTATGTATGCATGTATTACCTTTTATGTATGTACATCCCTTTTCGTTTCTTTCTTTCGTGAACAGAGAAAAACACTTGAAGGTCAGATGTCAAAGTTGAGAGAACAGCAGAAGGTGGCCTTAGGCATGGTTGGTGCAGAGTTTAAGGTTAGTTCAGTTGATCACATGTGGAATCATAGTTTTGACTTGCGTGCTCTTTATTGGTTTCCAACTACATCTTCTGTAAAGTATCAACACGGACAAGTGTGTTTGGCACGAGCTGTGGGACTCTCTAACAAACTCCATGACATCAAGCCAGGGTTTGACTAGTCAGATAAACACCTCACTCAGTAGGGTACTACTTGCAAGGCAATACTTGCATACGGAGTGAGACAACGCATAATACACTCGTAATGTTGATAACCACTCAGACAACAACAAATAACATAATCATGAAATGAAAACCCTTCTCAAAACTGACAAAAATAATTACGAGCTATGAGTTTGATTTTATACCCATCTTGAAACTTTAAAGTATCTTTCAAACTAAGTTACAAATAAAATGATGAACATTTTGTACATAAAAAAACATCTTAAATTACGGAAGAAATGACATTCCGATTACTTCGCAAATCCCTCATTTTAGGAAACGCGTACACAATTAGTGCGCGTATCACCCGAAAGCACTGGCAACTGCAATTTTGAAAATGTTCCTCAGTAAATGCGCGCAGTGTTCAATTTAATGCTCTACGCACGTTGACTTCACCGTCGCTCTATTTCTTCAACAACTTTTCAACTAATTAGATACATCCATCTAAGGCGCCGTTTTAAACTAAGTCAGTGGCATACAAAACGCAACTTTTCACAGTTTTCTTTACTAAACTCACGCACAAAACGTAAGTGCACGTTTCAATATAGTATCATTGCATTTTGTATTACGTAAAAGTGATCCATGACGATAAAAGGCATTGTCAAAAGTTGACTTGCGATCCTCGTGGAAAGGCCTATTTTTCTAGCATGTAGTCAAAATTCATAGATCTATGCTTCTATGATAAGCCAATGCAGCAGTTTCAACGTTATAAGGTATATAGCCTTTTTCTGACTGTATAGCAGCCATGTAGTGGCTATAGCGTATACTACAGTCAGATGTTATCTGACCAGGAACAACCTGTTGCCCAGTGAATTTTAGTTACAAACTTTGCTCAAAATTTGGTTGTCCGACATGCAGACCCATCACAAATTATTGTTGCATGGGTATGATGAACTTTGGTTGTCCCAGGCAGCCATTTATTATTTTTGCAGCATTTTTTGATAATCAATGGAGAAATTATTGACCAATTAGGTGTGTGAATCAGTTTTCACATTAGGGTGCAGGAGCACATTATCAAAATTCCTGCTCAAAAACAATTAAGGGGGGAGGGGGATTACCCTAAAAAATAATTGGCAGAAAAATGCCAAGTTTGGCATTTTCAGCCAAATTTGGCATGTTTTTGTATTTTTGGCTTCTTTGGTATTTTTGGCTTCTTTGGTATTTTTGGTTTCTTTGGCTTTGGTATTTTTGGTTTCTTTGGTATTTTTGGCTTCTTTGGTATTTTTGGCTTCTTTGGTATTTGTGGTTTCTTTGGTATTTTGGCTTCTTTGGTATTTTTGGCTTCTTTGGTATTTTTTGGTTTCTTTGGTATTTTTGGTTTCTTTGGTATTTTTGACTTCTTTGGTATTTTTGGCTTTTTTGGTACTTTTGGCTTTTTTGGTACTTTTGGCCTTTTCTGCTATTTTTCCAAAAAAAAAAAAAAAACCCTTTTTTAAATCTCCCAAATTACACAAAAGGAAACCCCCTCCCAATTTTTAACCTTAGTGTGAACACTGGTACGAATAGAAATATAATCAATCCTATTTTAGGAGTGTTATTGCAAGGTCGCTATGGTCAATCTATCAATGCACATGTATGGAGCTGGTACTTAATTATATAGTAGCCCCATTAGGGGGGATCTAGGAAAATCACAAGGAGGGGGGTTCCAACCCTTCCCCTCACTCTCTAAATCTGCCACCGACAGGGATGGATCTAGGAAAATCACAAGAAGGGGGCAGGGGAGGGGGGGTTCTGCTTAGTATTGGAGTAATGAAAATGTTGGAACTTTTTCGGAGGAGGGGATTCCATTCCCCCTCCCCTCACTTTAGATCTGCCACCGACAAGAGCGGATCTAGGAAAATCACAAAGAGGGGGTTCTGGTTATCATTGGAATATTGAAAAATGTTGGTACTTTTTTAGAGGAGGTTCCAACCACCAGAACCCCCCTTCCCCCACCCCCGCTCCCCTTTATATCCACCATTGTCCATGGTAAGAGTGGCTGAGGGTTCTGACAAGACACAATGTTGTTAATGTTCTCGCCGTGTTTTCCATTGTCTCTTGGCATTGCCACACTGCCACACTTAAGTCATCACGAGAAAAAATAGTATAGTTTTCAATTTCTTTTTATCGTGCATTCTGAACTTTAAAGTTTCTCTAACAGTACAGCTCAGTAGTTATGAAATTTCCTGTTCAGAAATACTTTGGTAAGCAGTTGGGTTTCTATGTCAGTAGTCAAGCTCTAATATGTACTGAAATATTCATTATAAACCTATACTTATAAGGTAAAGTAATACTGGAATCTGATTGGTCAATAATGTCTCCATTAATTATCTGCCCTGCAAAAAAAAAAAAAATTTTTTGCCAGACAGCTGGATGAGTGATTTGTGTAACAAACCTTCAATCTAGTTCAAAGGTGGTAACACTCTTATTTTCAACTTGTTTTCAAAGTAAAGATGATGCTTATATAACTCAATTAGAATAGGGCATACCGGTCCCAGTTGGTGTACACCTACCCCTTTGAAGGCAGTCCTCAAGCTTTAAGCCCCAACTGCTTTACCCCTCTGTTGTTTAAAGATCTATAGATGGGTAGCAAAAATTGGACAAAATTCAATCAACCCTGAAAGTAGGAAAATGTTTGATAAAAACTGGTTACAAAGCAACCATTTTATAGCATTTTGAATATTTATGCCCTACTTGAATAGATTATGCTAATTTTTATGTAAATATGTGACATCAGCAGAGAATGGAGTGTCTGTGACATGGTGAAATTTTGTGACAAAATTTCAATGTCCAAAAATTCTGTGACATTTTGAAAATTTTGTGACAAAATGAACATAAACTGATGTATTAAGATTTGTCTGACATTTTGTGACATGTTTTACCCCTTCACTCACACTTATTTGTAATTTGATGTAGTATTTTAGTGTTGGTTTCCATTTTTTTATGAAACAGACATAACCAAATGTTCCTTTCTATGAGTATCACCGATCAACTGGTCTTGATGTGTGAATCTATGCCATTTAAATGTGACAAAGGCAAAAGTGATGTGACATTCTGTGCAAAAGGTGCCTAAAATTCTGTGACATTTGAGATATTTATGTGACAAATTAAAAAAATTTGTGACATGACATAACATTTTGTGACAAGCCATCAATCATCACTCCATTCTTTGCATTAGAAACAGAAACCTTGAATTTTCTGAATAAGGTATTGTTTCCCAATTAACCAGTACATCAATCAATGAAAAGGTTTGGCAAAAGGAATATTTTTTCATTTACAGCAAAAGACATCAGACTTGGAGCATCAAGTTGAGAAACAAAGAGACAGGACCGTGGCATTACTGGTTGACAAGGATAAAGAGATTGAACATCTGAAACAACAGATTTACCAAACCACTGGGAGAGTCTTAAGGTAAATTTACCAATCCTCTTACAATACCCAACACTTGAACCAACAGATTTACCAAACCACGGGGAGTCTTAAGGTAAATTCACATATCCTCTTACAATACCCAACACTTGAACCAACAGATTTACCAAACCATGGGGAGAGTCTTTAGGTAAATTTACCAATCCTCTTACAATACCCAACACTTGAACCAACAGATTTATCAAACCATGGGGAGAGTCTTTAGGTAAATTGACCAATCCTCTTACAATACCCAACACTTGAACCAACAGATTTATTAAACCACGGGGGAAGTCTTAAGATAAATTCACCAATCCTCTTACAATACCCAACACTTGAACTAATAGATTAACCAAACCACGGGGAGAATCTAAAGGTGAATTTACCAATCCTCTTATCAATTCTTTCAAAACCAAAAAAGCTTGTGATGAAGCCCGCAGTATCACCTTTTCCTCCGACAACTCTGAGAGCTACAACACCCTTTCACCCTTTGTGAATTTAACCAAGCCTTCCACGATGCTGGCTGCACCTCCAAGGGCCCAGATAACATCCCTACCAGTTCCTGAAACACCTCCCCAACAAGGCCACAACTACCCTACTCACCATCTGCAACCACATTTAGTCATCACACTCCTTTCCCCCTATCTGGAGGACAGCTATTGTCACCCCGTCCCTACACTGGGGAAGTACAGTACTGACCCCTCCAGCTGTTGCCCCAACGCCCTCACCTGCTGTCTCTGTAAAATTATGGAAAGAATCATTAACCAGAGACTAAACTGGTTCCTTGAGACCAACAGAATCCTCTCCCCTCACTAAAGCGGCAACGGAAATGTCGCAATACCCTAGACCAGTTAATTACACTCGACACCACTATCCAGGAATCCTTTGCAAAAAAGGAACACCTCATTGCCATCTTTTTTGACCTCGAGAAAGCTTTTGGCACTACTTGGAAATACAGCATTATCTGCAAGCTTTACACCATCGACCTCAAGAGGCCACCTCCCCATCTTTATTCAAAACTTCCTCTCACCCAGGCAGTTTCAAGTTGGTATTGGCCACACCCTCTCCAACCCCTACCCCCAAGAAGAGGACGTCACCCAGGGTAGCATCCTCTCCCCCACTCTCATCAACCTGAGCATTAACAACATCACGGCCAACCTATGCCCAACATCAAACGTGCCCTCTACGTGGACGACTTCACCACCTTCTACTCCTCCCCTGCTTTCCTCTTGTCGAAAATAGGCTCCAACTCAGCTTCAACTGGCTGCAAAACTGGTGCAAAAATAACGGTTTCAAATTCTCTAAAGACAAGACAGTCTGCATGTACTTCTGTCATTTCAGCAACCTCCACCCCAACCTGAAGCTCGTGCTTAATGGCAATCGCATCCCTAAAGTTGAACACACTAAGTTCCTGGGTTTACCTCTAGACCCTAAGCTCTCCTACAAACAAGACATCACCAACCTGAAACAGAAATGCAACAACTCCCTCAACCTTCTCCGCCTCCTCTTCAACACCACTTGGGGTGTGAACCGCAATGCTCTCCTCAAAATATTCAGGCTCACCATTCATGCCAAGCTTGACTACGGCAATATTGTCTACTGTGTCGCTCACAACTCTTACCTCAACCACATCAACACCATCCAAAATGAAGCCCTCAGGCTTTGTCTGGGTGCCTACAGGACCTCCCCATTCACCAGCCTTCATTTTGAAGCCAACGAACCCCTTTTTTCTGCTAAGGTGTAGAAAGCTTAGCCTCTCCTATGCTATTAGAGTCCTCACCAACATTCAGAACCCTGTTTACAACCTCATTAGGTACCCCAATTTCTCTACCCTCTTTGATAGGACTAAAACCCTATACGCTCCCTTTAGCTTATGCATCAAACCTGACCTCCACCATTTCGGCATCAACTCCGCCACTCTTGGCACCTTCTCCTGGCCCACTTTTTCTTCCTGGGCCACCCCCTCCTTCGTTCTATTTACCTGGGCCTCTCCACTCATCACAAAACCCAAACCCACCCTAACCTTCTCATCAATCTCCTCAATCAAATCAAAGACCAACTCTTAAACTACACCTCCATCTATACTGATGGCTCCAAGAAAAGCAACAAGACAGCTGCTGCTGCCGTCATCCAAGACAACACCCTCAGTGGCAGACTTCCTGACTACTCGTCCATCTTTTCAGCCAAGGCAAAGGCCATCCTTCTCGCCCTCAACTTTATTGAGTATTCTCCGCTCAGCCACTTTGCCATCTCCTCCGACTCCATGGCTGTCCTTTCCTCTTTACTCAATCTTAAATGGGATAACTCCACATCCCACCTCCTCCGACGAAAACTCCTTTCATCCATCCTCTGCAGGAAAAGTATTCTTTTCTTCTGGATACCCAGCCATGCTGGCATCCCTGGAAATGACAGAGCTGATGCAGCCGCTAAGCTTGCCCTCAACCTCCCCCCTACCCCATTTCCCAAAACCTTTTTTGACATCAAACTGCTTATCGCTTCCCTTGTTTGTGACTGCTGGCAAACCTTATGGGACTCCCAAATTGGTAACAAACTATTCCGATCAAACCCACCATCCACAAACTCTCTTGTGTCGACAACGTTTATATTACCCGTCTTAGAATAGGTCACACCCACCTTACTCACTTCCACCTCCTTATTGGCTCCCCCAACCCCTATGCAACAATTGCCATTGCACCCTTACAGTCCATCACGTTCTCCTTGCTTGCCCCTTGTACAACCTTCCCAGAGCTTTCCCTCACTCCCCACAACTCGATTACCAAGTGCTTCAGAAAACCCTCTGGATAAAATGATCTACTTCCTTCATCATGCTTCCCTCTACAACCATATTTTAGTCCTCTTCTCCCACCCCCCTCTCTCTACTTTTTTTTTTCTTCTCACCCATGCTTCTTCTTTCTCGATCCCAGCTCTCTGACTTTTAGTTCTCGTTTTTCTCGCAATCCCCCTCTGTTTTCTTTCCTTCCTACCTCTAGAATGATCTAACCTCTCAGGCACAATTTGACGCCTCTCATCAAACAAACAAACCTTTGACCAGAATGATAAAAAAGGAAAGTCCTTTGACCAGAATGAGGTATCAAAGTTGTTTCTCTATTTGTTATTTTCATCTGTCATACAAGATGGACATGTGTGGGCATTAAAATAAAAGTCCTTGATAACATTTCACTTTTTTCTTTTAAGTGATGACGGGGCTTTACACACGTTCGTCAGAGTCCGACGTCTTCTCTGATGTCAGTGGGGATGATCAAGTTGCTGCTGCCACCGAAGAAACTGTATCAAAGCTTCTCTCTAACCCAGCAACACAACTGGTTCGTTACCTTGTTAAAAATAACATTTTTAATTGAAATATCAATTTTTAAAGGTCCATGGACATGCAGCAATTTCTATATAAGGGTGTTTCAGCTGACGTCATGAGGTCACATGACTTTGTTTACATCACCATTTTGTCGGCAGGAACACTGTCGTCTGCTGTACTTTTAATTACACCTACATACGTTTGCATCTTGTTACATTAGATTATTTTTGTAAGATGAGTAAGATGACTGCTGGAATCTTGCTTTGCCATTGGTTGCACTATTAGATGTGTGCGGGGGAATAAAAAGACATTTTCTCCATTTCCATCCGATCCTGATCGATGTTCGAATTGGGTTTCTGCTGTACGACGCGATGGCTTTCAACCTACGGTTCACACTAGGATTTGCAGCAAGCACTTTATATCAGGTATGTAGGCTTTGTCTGAGAATAAGGAACAATCAGTTGGCGTTAGCATTAAAATTACTCTTCGTACACCCGGTGAATATAAAAACGGAAAATACAAAGTAAAATTGGAAGCGAATAAAAAAACTACTAGTAGTAAAATTCGCTGAACTAGTAGGTTTAGCATGCAGTATGTTTGTTGTACGTGTGATGTGACTGAGCTGTGTGAAGACTGGTGAAATGCAACAGCGCCGCTGCCCTGCAAAATGGAGTCCAGTTCAGTTGTGAAATCTCCTCTATTGGTTACAAGTGTAGGTTTTGAGGTATGACTGATCAAAGTTTTTTAATTCATGCGAAATTTGTGATGTATGACTGGAAAGACAGCTTCAAAATCTTTAAATGATTCTCAAATTTCTTTCATAAATCTTGGTCACTGAAAGTGATAGGAGTCTATTACTGCCAGAAGTTGAATGGGGTATGGTAAAGATTGAAAAACAAAGATTTGTTCAGATTTACTGCCCCATTTCAAAAGAAAGACATTTTAACCCTTCGTTGCCCCACGATGTTCAAAATGTGACTGCAATTTTTCAGAAGTTTTTTTTTCAAAATTAATTTGCATAAATTTTCTTTGTTTTCAATAACATTTGGTTTATATGAATGCTAAGACAATAAATTTTTAATAAAAGATTCAAAATAAAGAAAATATTGACATAAATTTGAAAATTTTAGGCAAAATTAGGTAAAATTGCTCAATTTTTTGAGCTTGTATTAATTTTGTGAATAATGAAAATAGAGGATTTTTTCACAAAGGTTAATTGTTTGTGAAATTTCCTTTCCATTGATACCAGTCTAAATATTTTTCTCAAAGCAAAACATACAAAAACAATGAAAATAAACAAGAAAATAATCACCGCTGTTATTACTCAAAAAAACAAAGCTGTGCCTCCGGTTTCAGTGCTTGAACACAGGTTGCTTAGATGAACATCACACATGGTTACAGCTACACCACACTGCATTATGAGTAGAATGTGGATTTGATTTCAAACTTATATTTTGGTCTGAACAAAGAGGGAATAGTTGCTCTTTTTGATTTCAATTGAAAGTGCATGGAATTATGATTCTAAAGATAATTTTGCATAGGGCAGTTGTATTGCGATCAGAAACTATGATTTTTGTCAAAAAATGGTCTTAAAATGCTAAGAATCATGAAATTTTGCCCCCCCAAAAAGATATTGATGATAGGGGCAGTTGAAATTTGACTAGAATTGGATGCATTGATGTCTTTATCAGTTTCTCACAGGATTTTCAGGCAAAAGTATGGCATGGCAAGTTTTTGAAGAAAAATAAATGTTTTTTTTGTTAAATTTTGTGCATTTTTTAAATTTTCTTTATTTCAACACATTTTTTCTCAAACATCATCAACATAACCCCCATCAAAAAGTTACATTTTCTAAAAGAACTATTCGAGGTCTTTCAATTGATACCAGGACCACTGCTGTGGGCCTAATTAATAAAGCAAAATCATTTTTTGAAAAGCATGTCCAATCAGTTTTGTCATGACCGCATGGGAATGGAAGGTTAAAGAACTAAACTGAGAAAAGAAATGACAAATATGATTTAATAAAGAAAATACCAAGATTATCCTGGTACACATCACAAATTTGCATAATGATACCTGAGCTTTCAAAATACTGTAAAATGTTACATTAGTAACTACAACGTCGATGATAATTTTGCAACTTTTGATTTTAATTGATTTTGAAGCTGATTTTGCTTCTACCCATCCATATACCTTTATTGCTTAGAATCCCAGGGGTCTAAAATGTGACTAAAATTTGTTTGGGCTTTTTTTTCTTTAAAATTGATTTTCATAACTTTCCTCTCATTTTGTATCACTACAAGTTTGGTGTATATGGAATGCTAAGACAATAAATTTTCAATAAAAAAGTCAAATAAAGAAATGGCGACATAAATATGCAAATTTGCAAATTGTAGGCAAAAGTATTTTTTCTTGTGAATAATGAAAATGGAGGATTTTTTACATATTCATAGATTGTTTGTGATTTTTTTTCCACTGATACCAGTCTGAATTTATTCTCAAAGCAAAACCTGCAAAATCAATGAAAAAAAATAAAATCAACGCTTTAATTACTCACGAAAAACAATGGCGCGCATCGGTGCAGTATTCGAACTCAGGGATGAGTAGAAAGTTACATCAGGGATGAGTAGAGGATAGCGATACATCAGGAATGAGTAGAGGATATAGATACACCAGGGATGAGTAGAGGATAGAGATACATCAGGGATGAGTAGAGGATAGAGATACATCAGGGATGAGTAGAGGATAGATATACATCAGGGATGAGTAGAGGATAGAGATACATCAGGGATGAGTAGAGGATAGAGATACACCAGGGATGAGTAGAGGATAGAGATACATCAGGGATGAGTAGAGGATAGAGATACATCAGGGATGAGTAGAGGATAGATATACATCAGGGATGAGTAGAGGATAGAGATACATCAGGGATGAGTAGAGGATAGATATACATCAGGGATGAGTAGAGGATAGAGATATATCAGGGATGAGTAGAGGATAGAGATACACCATGGATGAGTAGAGGATAGAGATACACCAGGGATGAGTAGAGGATAGAGATACATCAGGGATGAGTAGAGGATAGAGATACATCAGGGATGAGTAGAGGATAGAGATACACCAGGGATGAGTAGAGGATAGAGATACACCAGGGATGAGTAGAGGATAGAGATACATCAGGGATGAGTAGAGGATAGATATACATCAGGGATGAGTAGAGGATAGAGATACATCAGGGATGAATAGAGGATAGAGATACATCAGGGATGAGTAAAGGATAAAGATACATCAGGGATGAGTAGAGGATAGAGATACATCAGGGATGAGTAGAGGATAGAGATATATCAGGGATGAATCTGGCTAACACAAAAATGACTGAACATAAAACGTGGGCTTGGAAATACTGATGTTTATGTATAGGTTATAAGGTCAAACCTTTTATACTGTTTATAGTATTAGTTTCCTTTCTTAAAAACATGAGTTTAAAGAGAGAAAAAATATGGAATACTGGTTTCCCATTTAAAAAAAGAAGAAAAAAAAAAATCAGATGAAAAGCATTGATGGCAAATAAGAAATCACAGAAAAAAAAAAGAAAAAGTAAACTCACTAAAAAGGCTCATCCTTGATGCATGCAGGGTTCAACAAACCAAGCTGAGATCAACTTGCCCATTGGGTATCAGTGGCGTAGTCAGCATTACACAGTGAGGAGGTCAAGAAGGTCCTAGACACCCTCCCATGATGAAGTGTTCCAATTTAGCCCACTTCTGAGGCAATTTTGTTTTTTAAAGGCAAAAAAAGATATAAAAACCAAAGTTTATAGTTATTTCTGAAAATTACTTCAAAAAAATGGTGTGGGGGGCCCTCCCCCCACTCCCACTTTCGGGCATAGTAACCTTAATTTGTAGTGGTCCTGGAAGAAAATAAGGTTGCCCTGCAGTAGTATGTATATACTTAATAACTCGCTTGACCCTTGAACTAATCCTTTAATGATCTGTTGCAGGCCCAGAACAGAGGGTCTAATTTGCTGCACTATGCCGAAGAACAAGCAAGAAGAGAAGTTGAGCTTACTATGATCAAACGACAGAAGCAGCAGTTGGAGAGTGCCCTGAGGCAGCTCCAAGACAAACATTCCATGATGGTTGAAACGCATGCAGAAAGAGTGGAGGAATTACGAGACGAAATTGAAAGATGGAAGAGGAACAGGTATGTACCATATCTAATCTGAATCACAAGTACCTGAAAACTAATTTGAATAATGTCACATGGCTGAGAATCACATTTTTATAATGGTCCAATCATGTGCTGGGGGAGTCTTATTAACCAATCAAATACTGGGGATTCTGGGTCGTTTGCACAGAACACGCGGGGTATGGGGTCAAGCGTATGAGGAAATGCTCTCATATGCTATAATCATAGGTGTGTTATGCATGAAGGTACAAGTTTCCCTCCAGCAACTTCAGCTGATAACAAAGAGAATATCCCCAGCAGTTGATTGGTTGATGTACCCTGAAGTAATCACAATCGGCTAAGTACGTTTTGAAATGGGTCTACAGAGGAACATTTTGAGGGCCGTTGTGATAGGTTGAATTTGAGAAAACTTTGCACCAGTACCTTATACCTCAAAAGTGTCAACTATTTAAAAAATCTATTGAAATGTTGCAACAACTTGAGCTAAGTAGGAGAAAATATGGTATAGACCATGAAGACAGCAGTTTCATTAAAATACAGCATTCTGAATTTGCAGGCAGTATTATAATAAACTATGCAAATTTGTATGCAAATTTTATGCAAATTTGTGATATAAAAAAACCAAGATATGAATTTTCTTATGTTAATTAACTTCCTATTTTTTCAAGGTTATTTGAATGTGGCACTTTGTTATAAACAAGAGGTATTGATTCTCCATCACACCCTTGAACAAATTTAGCACGAGAAAACATTCTGATGATTTTTAGTGACTGAATGTTGAGACAAAATTGAAAGAATAACATATCAGTCTTTTCTTTCATACATCACAACTTTTGCTTTCATTATTAAAGGAATATTCAATGGTTTTTTTGTAAAATTTTATTTGAAATAACATACTTTTAGAGCCAATTTGGTATGAAAATCAGGTTGATATCATATTCCGTTCAGGAGATATGGATTTTTAAAGGAATATTCCCATGGTTTTTTGTAATTTGTATTTGAAAGAGCATACTTTTAGAGCCAATTTGGTACAAAAATCAGGTTGATATCATTTTCCATTCAGGAGATATAGATTTTTAAAGATTTCCCAGTAGCATTTTACAGTTTTTGTACAGTATGATGAATTCGTGTTTGATGATGTCATAGAGGCAATTCCATTGCAAATGTTTATGCATTTCTTTGAATGTTAATTGGTTGTTTGTGTATGATTAGAAACAATTTTTCAAAAGTTATTGAAGTAGGGTATGTTTGGCAATGTATATATCTACCTAACTTTCATCAATTTATTTTTCTAGCAGGTTTTAGTAATAAAAAAGGATGATAGATTTTAATGAAATACATTAACTTTGTAGGAGAATGTGTTGCTGTGATGTCATATTTTATTGATTTTTTTTGTGAACCTTTAATTTTTTTTTAAAGGATTAGCTCAGGGGTGAAGCATGTCCATCTTATATGAAAGAGGACTTCATAAGAAACAAAATGGTGAAGAAAGCATCCAAAAATGTTATTCTGTTAAGGAAATATAAAAGTTTAAAGTTTGGTATCATTTGTGTAGAAATAACTGAAATCAGACTAGTTGGGATGTCTTCCTCAAAGTAGTTATGTATTCTATTATATTTTGTCCTGCTATTTTGAGGCTTAAAAACCATGGGATATGTCAGAAAAGTAGTAGGACTGCATCTAGTAAGTGTCTTGATAATGTACCACCTGAAGAAAAATTGAGAAAAAATAATTTAGATAGTAAAGAATTTAAATAAACTTTCTTTAAATTACATTAACAATTGTTAAGAATGTGAGGATTAGGGCACCAACTTTCGATATTAGACTTACTACTCCAGTCATTTCTACAAAGATTCAAACTTGAATACCCCTTAACAGGATAAGATTTTTAAATGCTTTCTTCACCATTTTGTTTCTTTTGAAGTCCTCTTTCATATAAGATGGACATGTTTGACCACTGAACTAATCCTTTAAAGGAATACGATTTTTTAACCCTTTTTTCACCATTTTGTTTCTTTTGAAGTCCTCTTTTATATAAAATGGACTTGCTTGACCACTGAACTTATACCATTTTTGTGTGAAATAAAACTTTTAATCGCATCAGAGAGGCAAGATTTTGATTTAAGTTAATAAAAAACTCTGCGGTAAAATTTCACATGTGATATCTAATTTTTACAACACAGGTGCAGCATGTGTCGTAAGAAATTTCAGCCATAGCGTAATATATGACAAATATGTTGTTAACACAAACCCTGATCGGTTGTATAATTATAAAGCTTTAAAGCGTAGTTTGAGTTATGAAACATATTTTAGGCTACATTGACGATTTTAGTTTGTGTGCATATTTTACTAGCCTCTGCTGTGGGACCCTCCCCCTTATTATAAATACAGGCCACCATTTTAAAATTCCTAGACACTTAAGACTTTGTACAGTACAGTATTTGAATTGGATTGAAGATGAGTATCATTTTATGCTGGATTGCCCTCTTTATACTGACCTTCATAAGATTCACATTCCTCATATGTTTTATAATCAGCCTTCGGTAATTAAATTTGAATACCTTGTACAGCCAATTGGAAAGAGGTCAGCTATTCAAATTGCTAAGTGTATTAAGTGCGCATCTAAAAGATGGCAGGATTTATTTAATGTATGAGTTTCTTTGCCTTTACATGCTCTGTTGAATCTATCATGGTTTAAACCTCCAACAGTTGTCCTTCCTGTTGTTTTCTGAACAAGATGTTTTTATTTAGATTTTTGTATACCTATGATACCTATGTTGTTTCCTGGACAAAGGCTATAGTAGCCTGAGATTCCAGACCTAGAAGTGTCAAGTAATTTGTGACTCTCGGCCTTGAAGTGAAAGCGAAAATCCCGATTACATCAGTGCTTATCCAGCCTGTTCTTATATAAATTTAGATTGCATGCTTCCACGACCTCCTTAGGTAATTTAATCCATAACTTGCAAATTTGATTGGAGAAAAAATTATGTCGACCGCTGGTGAATGAATGTGATTATAGAATTTTCCTGTTTTTAGAACCTCTTGTTCTAGTATTATATCAAAGATATTGCAACCTTTTCTTTGTTATTGCTATGTAAAGGCCGGTGGCCTACACATGTGAAGAAAGAAATCAATATATTGACTTCAAGTTATATCTTACCTTCCATGCTATAAATATGCAATCTGGTCCAACAACCTGATTATAACGCACTTCTAACCGAACTTAAAATGTAGTTACCAGCCCAGCCCTAACCTCCATAATACCTCTAACATCCCTCACTTCTTTTCAGCGCATTGCTGTCACAACATCGCTGGAACTGGAAAATTTGCCGTGGTTTAGGCACTTTCTATTTCGTCTAATTTTACTAATTAAAATCTGCAGCTGTTCTGGCAGTTTCTGTTTAGTTAAAGTTTAAGAACAGTTTGTTCCTCTCATGTTTAACTGCCCCGATTCTCTGGCGAACCTTGTAAGTTTTTGCCATGATGTATTGGCATATATATATATATATATGCAAATCAAAACAATTAATGAGATTATTCTTTCAATAAATATCAATAATATTCTTGTGGTCGGAGTTGACGTAACCGTGTACGGGCTCAGTACGGTTTTGTTAAGTTGGAGGGGAAACTTCATCATTACAGTCAATGGGATATTTTTTATGAATAGTTTGTGTAGCCTCAGCCAGTTTGTAAAAATTAATGGTACTCATATATATTGTAAACTATTATCTAATATACAACATTTGTGAAGAAAAATAAATTTTGTCCAGTATTTGTTGAAAAATGACAAAAAATAGGTTTTTCTCCCATTGACTGCAATGATAACTGACTTTGTTTTCCCCTTTGACTGAAGTTTGTGATAGTCAAAAAAGCATTGTTACGTTGCCGTGCACCACAACATTCCCAGATGTCTGACCTCGAGAATAAATGTACCAGACTTTATCTTACAATTTTCTCATTTCTGTTCTCTTTAAGGTCAAGAGAAGGCACCAACATGGAGTACCTGAAGAACGTG
>JAIGNY010000140.1:175000-281947 GCA_020152595.1 Chiridota heheva
GATTTCAAACATGAATAACTTGAGGTAGGAATAAGATTTTGACTTGCTGTGTTTGGCAGTTGGTTAAGATTTGTTATCCTCTATCATATGAAATAATAATTGTATCAAACTTTGATATGTTTAAATTTTGCAATAACTTTCTTCACCATTTTTTTTTAAATTTTTTTTTTTAGGTTCTTGAACTAATCCTTTAAATGCTTCTAATCTTCCTTAATTTTTTTATTTTTTTTTAGTTTCATGAAAAATCAGTTAAACAAGGGACAAAGCCAAAGTTTGTGATGTTCATTTTGCCCTATAAGGCATTTCATAAGTAAATGTAGTGCCCAATAAGATGTGTGTGTGACACAGTGGGTCACATTGGAAGTGCCACCCGCTAGGAGGGCATCACCGCAAAATTGAAGAGGAGCAGGAGGGGGTACCCCCAAATTAATTTTAAGTGTATATATAGAGCAAAATTGATTATATCAACAATCCTTTTCAAGTCTCGCATTCTTCAGTGATCTTGATGTATTTTTTTAGTTTCTTGAAATGACTTAAAAAAGCAGATGAACGAGGGGCAAATCTTGAGTTTTTGTTGTTGGTTGTGTTTGGTTTTGCCCATTACTAAATGTTAAAATATTGCCTTACAGAAAGAATATTTCATCCTGGCACATTGGAAGTGCTACCTTTTGTAGAGGGAGGGTGGAAGTGGGTGCTGTACCCTGAAATCAACTTTGAGTGTATATAGAGAAAAAATTAATATATTAGCAATCCTTCGAGTCTGGTATTCCAGTGATCTTTATTACTTGACATCTGACATGACGTTATTGATAAATGAAAAAAAAATGAAACAATTCAAGGTATATTGACAGGCAACATCAGCTAAATCGATTTGAAATCCCCTAAAAAACATGAAGAAAGCAAAATATTTCATAAAAATTGGACAAAAATTGGCCATTTTACAGCTTTTTGAAGATTTTCGCAAATATGCCAATTTATGTATAACTCTTGTGATGAAGGGACAGGACATAGTCTCTATTATCTGATGTAAATCCATTGTTTTTTAACCCTCTGCCATTTATTTTGGAAAAAGCGAAGATAATTCTAATGAAGAGGATTTGATCTTTACCACACCCCCTACCAATTTCAAGCTGGAGAAGGCATTTTGACAATTTTCAAGGTTTGAAATTAAGGGAAGAAATATGAATGAAAACAAAAGCATTCGGGGGCATTTTTCTGTTCATACACATATTTTTTCAATAATTAAAAAATGATCAAATTTGATTACTCATAACTTGAAAACTACACATGCTATTTTCTAACATTCATAGACAATTCAAATTCAGAATTTAATGCTCTTTTTCGGTCAGTGGTTGAACAGAACACTTTTTTCCCTGTTCATATTCGTTTAAATTTCTAGACTCGGTGAAGTTTTACTCATACGCACAGTCCAAGGGATGTGGGCTGGACCACTTAGGAGGCAAGATGCCTAAAAGTTTCTCTTTAAGCCTACCCACACCTGAGTTAATCCTGAAAACCTAGGTATGACAATTACCAACCTGACTCCCTGTTCAGTGTATTGTTTCCACAAACAATGATTGCTTATCTGCCATTCCCATGCACACCACAGCCAAGTAGCCCAAGGTTATTTGTGTGTATAAGATTACAGAAGCCAGTGCTGAATAATCAAGGCACTTTTGTGAATGAAATCTTTCATCCGTGTTAGGTGTCTTAGTGGGATAAGTTTGTTTTCAAACTGGTGATAAAAATAGCTGTGTATCATATGCCTGAGGTAATAACTTGCATTAACTGTGAATGATTGACGGACCATTTCTCCAAAGGAAAGTTATTTGAATTAGTTTTCCGGAAATTGCTGATTCAGATTTAAAAAGGTCTATAATGAAAGATGATAGATCATCATGCAAGAAGTATGGTTTGTAAGTGGTCACAAGCTGTTATCAAAGAAACGTAAGTTCAGAATATTTTTGTAAGAGAGTGAAAAGTTTTAATGCTTAATAAAGAGAGTGAAGCAGCAAATTGTGTCAATTATTATAAAAGAATACATATGTATCAGTTAACAGCCACAAGCCGCTTTGTATTTTTTCTTACACTTTGCACCTTGGTGTAGAGAATGTATGATTCAAGGGCTAATGACATGGGTGTATCTGGGAGGAGGGGTCAACAGGGTTGTACGCCCCCTCCGAAAAAAAAAAAAAATGGTAAAAAAGTCTAGAAAATATGGTAAAAGTCCAAATAACTCCCTCAGCGACCCATCCGAAAGGCTGGCTACACCTCTGAATGAGCATATATTTTACTGCAGTGGAAAAAGGGTCAAGATCGTGATTGGCAGGCAAGGGTAGTTTCAGGATTTGTATTGGTTCAGCCTCTATGGGAGAGGGGGGGGGGGAAGGGGATAAAATTCCTAAAATATGCTACAAGTTTCATATCACTCACTGACTGATTGTAGCCCCAAAGCCTTCACTGTGTTGTATCCTTCACTGCTGGGGGTTTAACCTGTCACGGACTCTCATCTTGTTCCCGTGAAGCCATGTACTGTACCATCGGCCATCATCCGATACAGGGATAAGCATCATAGCCAGAGTATGGATTTGACTTGACTGTCAGAATTTAATAATTAATCGTCATAATACATCTGTATTTGGATAATTTATATCCTCGTGCTGAATTTGGAAATTTTCAGGGGTTGATTTTCCCACTGTTTCGCTATTCCAACAACAGTGCTTTTTATGCAGGAACAGTGAATTTTTTAAGTGGAACGTATTCTTTTTACAAGAATGTGGCATTATTTATCAATAACTTAATTTCTACTCAAAAACAAATGCACTTTGTCAAACGTTTGGTAAGTATGCAAGCAGTCATGGTTTGTATTTGCTGAAGTTGCACTGAAGATTATCTTTAAAGTTGCACATCCAAGGGCCTAGATAACATCCCCTACCAGTTCCTGAAACACCTCCCTAACAAGGCTACTCAACCGCCCCATCGCCCTCCCCTGCTGTCTCTGTAAAATTATGGAAAGGATCATTAACCAGAGACTAAACTGGCTCCTAGAGACCAACAGAATCCTCTCCCCTCACCAAAGTGGCTTCCGGAAACGTTGCAATACCCGAGAGCAGTTAATTAAGCTAAACACTGCGATCCAGGAATCATTTGCAAGAAAGGAATACCTCACTGCCATCTTTTTCACCCTCAAGAAAGCTTTCGACACTACTTGGAAATATGGCATTATCTGCAAACTTTACACCACCGACCTCAAAAGGCCACCTCCCCATCTTTATTCAAAACTTCCTCTCACCCACGCAGTTCCAAGTTTGTATTGGCCACACCCTCTCCAACCCCTACCCCAGAGAAGAGGGCATCCCCCAGGGCAACATCCTCTCCCCCACTCTCTTCAACCTGAGCATTAACAACGTTGCAGACAACCTTGGACCCAACATCAAATTTGCCCTCTACGTGGACGACTTCACCATCTTCTACTCCTCTCCTAGCTTTCCTCTTGTCGAAAATAGGCTCCAACTCAGCCTCAACCGGATGCAAGACTGGTGCAACCTGCTAGAATATATTAAAACATTTAACAAATAAAAACCATGTCATCCAGCCCACCATTCCGATCAAACCCACCATCCACAATCTCTCCCGTGTCTACAACGAGATATTCAAGTTTAAAGATCTGTCTTATCTGTGTAGAAAGTCTACTATGGAAAGTTGGCATCTTCATCCTCACATTCTTAACAATTGTTAATGTATTTTAAAGAAACTTTATTTAATTTTTTCACCATTCAAATTATTTTTCTTCAAATTCTGGTATATTTTAAATACCCTTCCAAGATTCAGTTTTACTATTTTTTGGACGTTTTGATGGTGGAATACATAAAGACTGAGGAATCTGAGGCTATGGCTACCTACTGTGGTGTAGCTGTTATCATACATGTCTACAGACCACGAGGTCCTGGGTTCAAGCTGGGTTGGGTAGACACGCCAGTGCACCACAACTGGTTATCAAAGGCCGTGGACATTGACTATAGGTTGTCGATGTTATGTCTGTCCGTACGTCGTACCTGTGTTCTTGTCTGGGTCGTATTAAGCGTTTCGTGATAGCATTGTTACTATCATAACCAATTACGCAGGTGATGACCCCGTCAATGTAATTGTGTGTTCACTCGTCGTCGTCGAGGCTATGACATCACAACTAGTTTTGATTTCAGACGTTTCTACACAAATTATACCAAACTTTAAACTTGAATATCTCCTTAACAGAGATGCTTTCTTCACTATTTGTTTTTTACCAAGTCCTCTTTCACATAAGATGAAAGATAAGTTTGCTTGACCCCTGAATTAATACTTTAAGAGGAAAAGACCATTATAAAAAATAATAACTACAGAAATCAAGGAGATGGTGATGTAACAAAAAATATAGATATCAAATTGTTAAATAAATAAATGTTTCTTAGGAGAACGTTTGAAGCCAGTGAGATTATTGATGGATGTAGGGAGATTGTTCCACAGGTGAGAAGCACTTTTTTTATTAATGGAAGAGTCGGTGTCAGGGTTTGTTGGGTTCTCAGTTGTTGGTTAGAGATCAGTTCCTTTATGTAGCTGATGGGTGCAAATCCATGAACTTTCTTAAAAGTTAGTACAAGGATTTTGTATGTTGTTCGCACTGTAACAGGTAGTAGCCTGTGTAGTTCCTTTAAAATGGGAGTAATGTGATCGGATGTAGAGGATTTGCCGAGCCTGGAATGCGAGTAGTCATGTTTTGTATTCGCTGACGTTTACAAGACTGAGCAAATGTCAAATCATAAGACTAGACCATAATTATTACACCATTGTTTATTATATACAATATATATTACATAGAATTAAAACATCAATGTGGTTTTATAGCAGTAAGATACATGTACAACAAGTTTTGGGGTAAGCTCACATGCAAAACCTAATTGCAAATGTTTCATGAATATATATCAATATATGAATAAATAATGTAGATTTATTCAGTATGCATATTCATTATATATTCATTTATATACCTGAAAAATTTACATCATTTTCAATTGGGTCTCACATGGAATAAATTCCCAATATTCTTTGACTATAGGGCATAATAAAGTTGAATATACAGGAACCAACAAAGAAACAGCCACACTCCATGACATTCAATTAACCTGTCTCAGTTAGATAAATGACAGCTTTTTCAACCAATCACAGCATGAATTTGCCTAGCAACAAAATCTGTGTTACTAAGTGGGGCAAACATCCTATGCGGTACTGGTACAATTCAGCAACTAGGTACCAGCACGCCCATGTAGTCAATGCAATTTACTGTACAAAACCAAATTTCTGCACACACTGGCTGAGTGACGGAAAAATGATGAACAAAAATTGCGCTTACGGGCCAGCTGCAGGCTTTGTAAATCTGATTGCTGCTACCCAGAACAGTTAGTAAACTAAATTTTGTTTATCCCTTTTGCTAAAAACTAAAGATCCAGAGAAGTGCCATAAATGAGATCAAAGCTTGCGGCAGGCCTCGCAAACATCTAAATGTCAATGCATTGGTAATGCATGATTGTGGATTTGAGGTTTGTTTGCCCCACATATTTACTGCGTTGCTATGGTGGGTGTGGCTTATTAGGAAACCTGGAAAGGTTAATTAACTACTCAATTTTTTGGGGGGATGGGTATTCCCCCTCCCCCAAATTTGGGCAGGATGAAAGAAGGATTTGGGCAAAAAAGGCAGTGAAAAGGACACAAAATGCATTTAAACCATGAAAAATCATTATATGCCAGTACTACAAGTTTCCTAAATTAATGAAAATTAGGAGATATGTTGCAAGACCAAGAAAATCCTACCCCTATCAAACAAATGCAAATTTATGAAAATGTGATAGATAAATCACAATGGATAATAGAGGTCACCCTGTACTACAATGACAAATTTACATGTAAACTACTGTGTACAGAATTTCCAGCCTGGGGCAGTTTATGATTTTGATACCTGCAGTATGAAAATAAGTGATGTTTGATACCTGTACGAAAATAAGTGATTTTTGATACCTGCAGTATAAAAATATGCAATTTTTTTGATATCAGCAGTATCAGAGATTGAATTTTTATACCTGCACTACAAAAATTCAGAAAAAAGGCAACTGTCAGGGCGACACATTTATATATACCTCACATATTAAAGTGCCCCTCCACCCTAAATTTTCAGTAGAATCAGTTTTTCATACAATGGTCATTATTCGGTTAATTTTACCAGTGTTTCCTTTCTAAAATGATGATTTTTCAACCATTACCAAGCATACTATATATTACAAGTATCACATTTCCTTAGACCTTTAAACAAAACTGAATTAGGGTACGACAATTCAATCATAACAGAAACTTGTCCGCCGGCCATGGAGCTCAGCACCTATTGTTGTCCACACATCAAATTAGGTTGCCTTGGGAATTTTATGTGCATATGATACAACCTCTGACGAAAATCTGGTTGTCAGAGCAAGCAAAAAATTTTTTTGCTTCAAAACGATTTTATTTTTGGTTGTCCGTGCAGCCAAACGAGGAACTTGTTGATCCATGAATTGAATACTGTCACATGATCTACAACAGCCAATAGCTGTAAATCGCACAAAAAAGACACGTTGCTTCCTTTGGCTGTGTATGATTGATATATCTCGAGCTCAGATGCAGTTTGTCATGATTTAACATTTGAATGTAAAGGCCTTACTCGAGCAAATCTGGAAAGTCCTAAACGCATTGGCGGGTTAGGAGAGACAAGCCTGACACCTCCAAGAGGGTTGGGGCCAAGGCCACCTGCAAAAGAGAAAATATTATTGACTAAGTGGTGAGAAATTTACTTATCAATGTTTCCTCATTTTAATACAAAGTTGGGGCTGGAAAATATGGCTATGGCCCCAGATATAGGTCTCAGAAGAAAAAGAAAAATGGAATGAGGAAATGGAAAAAGGAAGGAAAATGGGAGAAAGAAAGAAACAAACAAGAAAATACAGCAACACAATTTCCCTCTGTTTTGTTTTTTGTTGTTGTAGTATACTCACATAATTTTTCTCAAGACTTCCTACGGTCCCAGAAGGTAAAACACCATTAGGAAATAACCATCTTTGGGAGGAATGGTTCATCAATCATTCATGGGCATTGCACAAATTACTCCATGCATATAATGCAGTATTTATTTCTAGGGTCAGCCAAGGACTAATCTGTTCCACTGTACTACAAAGGAGGTTGTGGCTTTAGCCCCAGAAGGATTACCTATTGTGTACGGTGTAACAATAGCTGGTTGCTAGCAATTGAAGTGTGAAGAGGCTCTCAGGTTGAAAGGTGTGGATTACCCGATTTTGAGAAGACCGAGGGTGTCGAGTTAGAGGGGCCTCAAGGGATCAAAATTCTTTGTTTTTCCCCCCACTACAAAATAGAGCAGAAAGTTTTTCTAACATTAAAGAAATCTTAAAGTCAACTCTGTCAATAAATGGGAGAGGGGAAGGATAAATGGGAGAGGGAAGGATGAATGGGGAGGGGAGGAATAAATGGGGAGGGGAAGGATAAATGGGGAGGAGGAGATCACTTTACTTGTGACTATCACTGTTGACCCCATGATATACTCCTAACCTTCCTCACTGCTGTGATCTGGGCCATACTAATGCATGTTAAATGAACAAAATTGAGTTCAAACTGATTATATGCTCAGTTCACTCTCACCCCTACCCCCTTCTTTAAAATTGTATTTGTTTTTTTATTTCCAGTATAAATTATGTACAATTCATAAATAGGAAAATACAATAAAATACAATAATATACAATACAGAACAATAAACGAAAGGAAAGAATGTAGAAAATGAGTCAATAAAACAATTAAAGATATGAAATATGAAAGAGTTAAAAAGGGTTATAATAAGGGCTCTAAAATACCAAAATGAATAAAAAAATCCAGCTTTATATACAAATGAATTTTTAAAATCGTTGTTCTAAAATTTGGGATGGTGGCTGGGTTTCTCATATTATAATTTGTTTTATTGCACATGGATGTTATTTCTAAATTTAATGGGTGGTCTTTTGTTGAAACTATGTTTGGGTAAGTCTGTCAATTTCTTTCTTTGCTGCATCGTTGACTTTATTTATAAGTAAATCACGGTCTAAACAAAATATATTGGCACAATATCTCAAAAAACGTTTAATTCTATTTTTATCTTTTACTTTTAAAAACAACATTAGAGCATGCAAGGATCTTGACGGTAACACTATACTGCAGAGGGGATATAGCAGACCACAGCACCAATAGTTCCAAAAATATTTTCAGGTATCCAAAGAGAAAAAAAGAGATGGGGGAGAAAGGAGAGAAAGAAAAAAAAAAAACAGGAAAAACGGAAAGGGGAGAGCAGATGTTAATGGGAACTAGAAAAGATAGAAATATACATTTCTTCCTTTTTGTTATTAAGGTAGGCCTATACTCCCATAATTTTGTTTTCAATACTTTTTATGATCCCAGAAAGTAAAATATTCCCCCCCCCTGTACAAAATAGGGCAGAATGTCTTCCTAACTGTCCAGAAACCCTAAAATCAAGTCGGTCAATAAATGGGGGAGGGGGTCACTTTACTGTGACCATCCTCATTGACCCATAATATATTCACCAATCTTACTCAATGCTGTGATCTGGGCCATGATAATTGATCAAAATTGAGTCCAAACAGATTATGTACTCAGCTCGCATTCTCACCCTACCCCCAACAACATTTGAGCATGCAGGACCTTGACTGTAGCACTATACTGCAGGGGAGGGGGGTAAAATATAGCAGACCACAGCAGCAATGGTTCCAGAAATTTTGTCCGGTTTCTAGATTGAAAAATGAAAAAGAAGAGGGGGGGGGGGGGAACAAAGGAAAGGAAGAGAGAAGACAAAAGGAAAGGGAAAAGCAGCTGTGAAACAATAAAAAAAAACAGATTGAAATACAATTTTCTTTACTTTTTTTGCAGTATTACTCTCAGATTATCTTCAAGACTATCTATTGTCTCAGAAAATAATAAACTTGGGAGAAATTGATCATAATACTATATCCATATATTGCACAAGTTCTTAATTAATTTTTTCCAAGGGCCATCATTTCACAACAGCCTCTGGCCTATCGCGTGGCAAAACCAGCGTCACATGACAAACAAAACCCGTCAAAACAATCCCTGCATACAAACAAGCTGAGAGCGTGCACGATAAGAAGGATGCATGCCAGATGTCGGCGGTTCTTTTATCAGCCTTCCTTTGACAAGCAACAAGTCTGCCCATTTTATAGTGGAACTAAAGATAACATACATGTAAGCCGCGATGTTATAGTGCGCAGATCTGCCTAGGCAACCCCCAAAAACAAGTATTTTGGGATTTTTACCAATCTCATTTAGATTTTTCCCTGCCACGACTATTGTTTGTGGGCCAGATTTGACCTGCGGGCCTATTAAGAATCACCGAAATATCGCCTGAAAAATATTGATATAATCGAAATATCGATATGCAATTTATATGATGTCATACTTAAATCACAGTTACTGTTCTATATAAGGTCATCTTATCTCAGAACAAAAAAAATCAAATGGAAATTTTTGTGTAGATTAAAGGATTAGTTCAGGGGTTAAGCAAGTCTATATTATATAAAAGAGGACTTCAAAAGAAACAAAATGGTGAAGAAAGCATGCAACAATCTTATTCCATTAAGGAGATATATCAATTTAAAGTTTGGTATCATTTATTTATGTAGAAACGACTGAAATCAGACTAGTTGTGATGTCATAGCCTCAGATTCATTAGTCTTTATGTATTCTATCATATTTTGTCCTGCAAATTTGTAGCTTAAAACCCACAAGATATGTCAAAAAAGTAGCAAAACTAAATCTAGGAAGGGTATTTATAATATACCACCTGGAGAACGGTCGAGGAAAAATAATTTAAGAAGTGAAAAAGTTAAATAAACTTTCTTTAAAATACATTAACAATTGTTAAGAATGTGAGGATGAAGACACAACCTTCCATAATAGATTTATTACACCAGTTATTTCTACACAGATAAGACAGAAATTTAAACTTGAATATCTCCTTAACGGAATAAGATTTTTGAATGCTTTCTTCACCATTTTGTTTCTTTTGATGTCATGTTTCATGTAAGATAAACTTGCTTGACCACTGAACTATTCCTTTAGCAGAAATGATTGCAAAATATGTACATAAATCATCAAATAAGCATCCATTGCACTTAATAAAATATCTGTTTACATGGTTTCTTCCATTTTGGTTTTTAAACATGTATACCCCCGGAGCCTTGGAGGCTGTAACACACCGAACGCGACGTGGCGAGCGATATTTTAGATAATCATACGGGAAACAAATATTATAAGATGCTTTGATTTTTTGCTTACACACGATAAAGTTTATAATTGAGGCTTTCTGATGATACTGGAAAATTTGTTAGAAATGCTTTTTTGTTCAAACTGTGGAAAAATTCGCTTAAGTGGGGCGCAATTTTCTGTGAGACCCGAATTTTACGTTAATGGGCGTAGAAACGCCCTTTTAATCAATTTTCAATTATCATCTGAATAGCCTTACGATGACAATCCTTCTCTGAAAACAAGGTCAAAATGTTTCTTTTCCTTTGTTTTCTTCAATTTTGTTTAAAGAAATAGCTCGGCGCGTCGCGTTTGGTGTGTCACGGCCTTAACACCACAGGTGTTCCTAGCGTTATGGCAACCTATCTACTTAATACATATATATAAAAAGGTAGGTCACTTTCTAACGCGACTCTCGAACCGTATATGAAAATTCCTTTTTTTTGACCACGCGAATCTTAATTACATTTTTTGACTCAACTCACATTTGCTTGAGACTCCCTTCTTCGTTTATAAGCCGTAGTATTTGTTCTTTTTTCTGATGAGATGTATTAACGATGTATTTTCTTCCGACATTACAGTCATAACGACAATGTAAAAGCCCAACAGTTTTCTGCAAACCAAAGAAACGTCGCGATGACGTCATGAAGAAGCAGCACTTCACTTTAAAAAAAAAGGAATTTTCATATACGGTTCGAACGTCGCATTAGAAAGTGACCTACTTTTTTATATATTTGTATTAAGTATATAGGTTGCTATAACGCTAGGAACACCTGTGCTTAACACAATATCCAGGGTCATAACAATTAATTCGATATAGCAATATGACCCTTGAACTTGATATCAATATACATATGGGTCAATAGCAAAACATTGAAAGTAATATATTTTTTCTACCCCCGCCATACTGCAAAGACAATAAAAATTCTCCTTACCCGTACTGGGTGTTGCAACAGGCTTCCTTATGATCTGCCGAGGGGTCACAAGTGTGGGAGACTTAGAGGGGTTGAGTTTGCTGTTGATAGATGAGGGCGGTGTGAAGCCTTTAGATGTGACCTTTGGCCCCAGAGGTGGTTTCTGTGTTTGTGGTGTATGTGGAGAATTCTTGTGCATATCTGAAAGAATAAAGAAAAAGTTAAATTCATTTAATTTCAGCTGAAATTTAAAATCATCTTTATTTTATTATCAATTTTTGAATATTTTGTTTGGTTGCAATCTTCTAGACCTTTCAGTCTCTTGTAAATATTTTCCTCCCAACGTTGAAGGATTAGTTCAGTGGTCCAGCAAGTTTATCTTACATGAATTACATCTCTGAGTTACGAATGAGCCACACCCACCATAGCAACGCGGTAACTAAGTGGGGGTAAACAAACCTCAAAGTCGCAATTGTGTACAACCAATGCGTTGACATTTAGATGTTCACGAGGCCTGCTGCAAGCTTTGATTTATTTATGGCACTTCTCCAGATCTTTAGTTTTTAGTAAATAGGGTAAACAAAATTCAGTTTGGCAACTGTTCTGGGTAACAGCAATCAGATTTACAAAGCTGGTAGGGCCCGTATGCGCAATTTTTGTTCACCATTTTGCCGGCACTCAGTCTGTGTGTGTAGAAATTTGTTTTGTACAGTAAATTGCATTGACTACATGAGCGCGCCGCTAGCTAGCTGTACTGTACTAGTACAGCAAATTCATGCTGTGATTGGTTGAAAAGCAGTCAATCATCAAACCCAGAGAAATTAACTAGGACTTTGAAAAGAACAAAATGGTGAAAAACTACTTCAATATCTTATTCCATTAAGGAGATATTCAAGTTTAAAGCTGTCTTATCTGTGTAGAAATGACTGGTGTAGTAAGTCTACTATGCAAGGTGGTGCCCTCATCCTCACTTTCTTGACAATTGTTAATGTGTTATAAAGACAATTGATTTGACTTTGAAGCCACAAAATTTGCAGGAAAATATATGATAGAATACATCAAGAATTTGAGGAATCTGAGTGTGTGACATCACAACTAGTCTGATTTCAGTCTTTTCTACACAAATTTTACTTAAATATCTCCTTAATAGAATAAGATTTGTCTATACTTTCTTCACCAATTTGTTTCTTTGGAAATCTTCTTTCATATAAGATAAGACTTGCTTGACCACTGAAGTAATCCTTTAATGGAATAAGATTTTTGAATGCTTTCTTCACCAATTTGTTTCTTTTGAAATCTTCATTCATATAGGATAAGACTTGCTTGACCATTAAAGTAATTCTTTCACGGAATAAGATTTTTGAATACTTTCTTCACAATTTTGTTTCTTTTGAAATCTTCTTTCATATACTGTAAGATAAGACTTGCTTGACCATTTAACCGACCTTTAACGGAATAAGATTTTTGAATGCTTTCTTCACCATTTTGTTTCTTTTAAAATCTTCTTTCATAAAGAATAAGACTTGCTTGACCAATTCACCAATTCTTTAACGGAATAAGATTTTTAAATGCTCTCTCCACCATTTTGTTTCTTTTGAAATCTTCTTTCATATAAGATAAGACTTGCTTGACCATTAAACTAATCCTTTAACGAAATAAGATTTTTGAATGCCTTCTTCACCATTTTGTTTCTTTTGAAATCTTCTTTCATATAAGATAAGACTTGCTTGACCATTGAAGTATTCCTTTAACGGAATAAAATTTTTGAATGCTTTCTTCACCATTTTGTTTCTTTTGAAATCTTCTTTCATATAGGATAAGACTTGACCATTAAACTAATCCTTTAACGGAATAAGATTTTTGAATGCTTTCTTCACCATTATGTGTTTTTAAATCTTCTTTCATATAAGATAAGACTTTTTTGACCATTGAACTAATCCTTTAACGGAATAAGATTTTTGAATGCTTTCTTCACCATTTTGTTTCTTTTGAAATCTTCTTTCATATAGATAAGACTTGACCATTAAACTAATCCCGGAATAAGATTTTTAATGCTTTCTTCACCATTATGTGTTTTTAAATCTTCTTTCATATAAGATAAGACTTTTTTGACCATTGAACTAATCCTTTAACGGAATAAGATTTTTGAATGCTATCTTCACCATTTTGTTTTTGAAATCTTCTTTCATATAAGATAAGACTTGCTTGACCATTGAACTAATCCTTTCAGAACAAAACATGTACATCTGTTATTCTTTGCTACATCTTGCACTTATTCTTTCATATTTCTTTTACCAGATTTTGCATTAAGACATATCCCTCTTCATTTATATATGACAAACTTGCTTGACCATATAAATTTTAAATATGACAAATAATGGAACTTATTGTTGTATGCAGTTCAATGGTGTTTAAAGATATGGGAGAACCTTAAGAACTAATATTGTGAGGTTATCTGGGACCGGTGAGCTTTTCTGGGACCAGTGAGCTTACCTGGGACCAGTAGGCTTATCTGGGACTGGAGAGCCTATCTGGGACCTGTGAGCAAATTTGGGACCGGTAAGCTTATCTAGGACCAGTAAGCTAAATCTGGGACTGATGAGCTTATCTGGAACCAGCGAGCTAATCTGGGACCAGTGAGCTAATCTAAGACCAGTGAGCTCATATGTGAGCAGTGAGCTTATCTGAAATTGGTGAGCTTATTTGAAATCAGTGAGCTTATCTAGGACCAGTGAGCTAATCTAGGGACCAGTGAGCTTACTGGGATCAGTAAGCTTATCTGGGACCAGTGAGCTTATCTAGGACCAGTGAGCTTATCTGGAACTTGTGAGCTTTTCTGGGACCAGTGAGCTTATCTGGGACCAGTGAGCTTAATTGGGACTGTGGAATTACTTCACCTTAAAATTCAACAAACCACCAATAATACACAACCATGCACAATACAGTATCACAGAAAGACAATAGTTTTTGTTGAGCTACATGCACATGAATCTCATTGAATTTTGTGGTAACCATAGCTTTTGGTGATCCCCTTAGAAGCTTCCACAAAGCAAGCCACTTTAAACAGTTTCCCTTTTCGAGAAACACATACCATATATGAAGTATTAAGAACCCATGCTCTAATAAGCATCCACCCAATATTTTTTGACGGATAATTTATTTGATTAATTTAAAAACTTAAAATAAGTTTTGCTACATTATTTGCGTTTGATGCTCACGATGTGTTTGTTGTGGTAATTGTGGGTACAGGTAGTATAGAAGTAGTTCACAAAATGCAGTTCAAATAGCACACTGTATGAGGCCATAGAACATGGGCACTTAATAGGAAGAAACTTCAGGCCTACAAAATGGTGCATTTCTATGTCCGTAAGCGCCCCGGATGCTTATTATGTCAAATACGGTAATTACCTGTATTTTGTGCAGGTTTGCTCCTGCTTGACTTTGTTGACGAAGTCTTCTTTTCTTTTTTGTTTGATTTCTTATCGCTGTTTTTCTCATTGCTGCTTTTTCGTTTCTTCTTTGCTGGAGAATGAGCAAAGTCTTCATCCATGTCTTTGGCATCTATTTCTTCATCACTCTCATCTACATCACCGGTAAATTCATCTACAGATAAGTGAACCAAAGCTAAAAGGTTTTGTGGTTCCGATTGATTTGCAAAAGTTGTATTTACTGTGATGTCATTGCATAACATGAAATATTTGTTCGAGGATAAATTCATAAACCACACCTACCATGCAGATCAATAAAAATGCAGACAACGTATTTGCACAATAATTAACACCATTATTATAACAAGTATGATGCAAAAATGGTTGCTAATTTATCCTATTTCAAGAATTTGTCAGTAAGCCTCGCCTCATTTATATTCATGGATTCACTGCCACAACATTAGAACATACAGTATGTACAGACCTGACCCATCTGTGTACCTGATATAGCACAAATCTGATGTAACATTTTCACATTAAGCCACACCCACCATGCATATTAATGACATCTGCTGATAACATAAGCATGTACACACAATAACCAACAAAATTATCATGCCTAATATGACACAAAACTGTCATATAGTTGCTCATTCTTAACTGTTTTTCAAAATTTCAACTGTAAGCCCCAACCACTTTTTTATGTACATGATATCACCACCAAAAACAATAGCATGCATCTACAGACCATGGGCTATCTGAGTACCAAATATGACATGAATCCAGTTTACTGTTCTTGAGATACCGTGTTTACAAGCTTTTTTGAGCAAAATCATATTAAGCTCCGCCCACTATGCAATATTAATGAAATTCAACGTTTTTACATCATGAACATGTACACACCAGCTAAAATTATAATTACAACAAATATGAAACAAAACAGACACATGGTTGTTAAAATGACAACATTTCAAGACTTTTACATTAAGCCCCGCCTAATCATTAATATGCATGCCATCACCATCAAAACAATAGGACACATCTACGGACCATAGGCTATCTGTGTACCACATATGACATGAATCCAGAGTATCATTCTTAACATATCGCGTTTACGACCTGGTCATCACAAACATACACACTCACACCATCATGACCACATAGGTTCCTGATGCTATCGCATTGGAACCAAAAATGGGTAATATAATAAATGTTAGGTCATATCATAAGTGTTGGGTTATATCATAAGTGTTGAATCATGTGAAAAGGTTTGGGTCATATGATAAATGTTGGGTCATATTATAAGTGTTGGCACTATCACAAGTGTTGGGTCATATTGCAAGTGTTGGGTGCTATTACAAGTGTTGGTTCCTATTACAAGTGTTGGGTCCTATCACAGGTGTTGGGTCATATGATGAGTGTTGGCTCATTTGATAAATGTTGGGCCATATTAAAAGTGTTGGGTCCTATCACAAGTGTTGGGTCTTATCACAAATGTTGGTCCTATCACAAGTGTTGGGTCATATCACAAGTGTTGGTCCTATCACAAGTGTTGGGTCATATCACAAGTGTTGGGTCCTATCACAAGTGTTGGGTCATATCACAACTGTTGGTCCTATCACAAGTGTTGGGTCATATCACAAGTGTTGGTCCTATCACAAGTGTTGGTCCTTTCACAAGTGTTGGGTCATATCACAAGTGTTGGGTCTCATCACAAGTGTTGGGTTCTATCACAGAAGTATTGGAATATATCAAAAGTGTTGTCATATCATAAGCATTGTCTTATCATCAGTGGTGGGTTATATCATTATTGTTGGGTCATATTATAAGTGTTGGGTCATATGATAAGTGTTAGGTCATATGATAAGTGTTAGGTCATATGATAAGTGCATTACCTGCATTAAACTCTACATCCCCACCATCGTCACCACCGTCTTCTGCATCACTGTCAATCAACTTCTTCTGTTTGGACTCCGCCTCTTTTGCAGCCTTCCTCTTGGTCCTACTCCTCCTGCCTGCATCTTCTTCCTCGATTAATTTCATAATTTCAGATATATCCTGGTCATCAGTGGGGGGTACCCTAGGGATGTCCTGTGGGGCGAGGGTTTCACCTTGTTCTGGTTTAGTACCTGGGTCTAATGGCATGATTTTTGATTGTTTGTTTTCTATGGGTATATCTGGTGAATAAAAAGCACATAAATACCATTCACACTAGTACTGTCATGAAATGGCTCTATTATGTATTAATTATCGTGGAGAAAAATATCGCGATATATCGTATATCGCGCTACTTTTCAATAAAAACTGACTCACGACAGAAATTGTTAATATCACTAACGTTATATGATTATGGAGTTACAATTTACTCCATGATATGATGATCGCAAGAAAAAATTATTTGCAGATCTAGCAGACAAGATGAACGCATGACTATTACGTTCATCACGCATGTGTTTGGTAATTCAGCCAACTTGACCATAGATCATCGCAGTGAGAGCCTGAGTGGCACTTTCGAGACCAATTTTTGGCAACTTACATCGCGCATGCCAGTGTGGTTATAGAGCACGATTTTCAATTAGCTGTTTTTATGTTTCACGATTATTCTTGCACGTTTTTATTGGCCTAAACGTGACTTTTAGATTTAGTACTGTAACCTTCGAATTGTAACCCAAGAAGTAGCTTAGCCTAGTTGCGCGAAAATTTCTTGGTTGAGTATTAGTTTTTGGTATCGCGATATGTCGCAAGAGGCATATTTTATGTCGTGGGAAAAGAGATATCGCTATAATCGATATGTCATGACAGCACTAATTCACACCAACATTCAGCTTGAAATTTGTTTATAGTTATAACAGTTCATCATTGTCCTAACAATTCTTTGAAAATCCATGCAAATCATGTGCAAGCTGTCAAAACAATTTTGTAATGAACATCAGTTGCAATCTTACCCCTTCCAACCCTTTAATATGATCGGGTGAAACAGTTAATTTTTATCCGTTCAATTAACAAATATACTATGAAGTTTCATTCAAATCCACATGTAACCTTTACACACATCTTGCATACTAAAAATTTGTACATCCTAACCCTCTGTCTTATACCCCATCTTCTATGCTAACCTCATTTTCCATTTACCCTGTCATCTACCCATACTCATTTACTAACCTGAACTTCTTGTGTTCTACCCTAAAATTCCTTTTCTTCCTTAACACCCTCTCCTCTAACCTAACCTCTTGTGCTCCACCCAAATCTCTCTCTTCAGCATCCTAAAACCTCTTTCCTCTACCATATTACCCCCTCCCCCATCCCCCTTTTCTATCATTATCTCTTCCCCTCTACCTTACTCCTGTCAAACTCAACCATTTCCACCAAAACTGTTAAAGGATTAGTTCAGTATATAAAAAAAGACTTCAAAAGAAACAAAATGGTGAAGAAAGTGTTCAAAAATCTGATATCGTTATTGTAGATTATCAAGTTCAAAGGATTAGTTCAGGATCAAGCAAGTCCATCTTATATGAAAGAGGACTCTAAAAGACACAAAATGGTGAAGATAGCATGTAAAAATCTTATTTTTTAAGGAGATATTCAAGATTAAAGCTTTGTCTTATCTGTATAGAAATGACTGGTGCAGTAAGTCTACTAAATAAAGTTGGCGTCTTCATTCTTAACAATTGTTAATGTATTTTAAAGTTGATTTAATTTTTAACTTTTCCAATTATTTTTCCTTGAATTTTCTTCAGGTGGTACATTATAAATACCCTTCCTATATTCAGGTTTACTACTTTCCTGACATATCTTATGGTTTTTAGGCCACACAATCACAGGACAAAAAATGGTAGAATACATAAGGACTTTGAGGTATCTGAGGCTATGACATCACAAGTACTTTGATATCAGTCGTTTCTACACAAATGATACCAAACTTAAACAGTTACATCTCTCCTTTATGGAATAAGATTTTTGAATGCTTTCTTCACCATTTTGTTTCTTTGGAAGTCTTCTTTCATATGAGATGGACTTGCTTGACCCTGAACTAATCCTTTAAACTTGATTATCTACTTAACGGAATAGGATTTTTGAATGCTTTTTTCACCATTTTGTTTCTTTTGAAGTCCTCTTTCATACAAGATGGACTAGCTTAACCACTGAACTAATCCTTTAAGTATGCACTTATCAGCCAGGTCTAAGGTTCGCTTCCCGGCTGGGTCATACTTAATCCTGTATTCAACATATTAACCCTTACTTTACCAGCACTCTTTTGAAAATGCGCTTGGGAGGCAGAGTCAAAGATGGGGCACCCAAAACGGTGATAATATCGCCGCGTGGTAGAGTAAGGGTTAATCAAGAGCTGATTGTTGACGGGTCCTCTGTCTTCCAAACAGCAGAGTTGGGCCCGTTCCGCTTCAGTGGCCCGCCCACTGGGACCATGCTGCCTATATTTTCGAGTTGGCGCATTTGTCAACGGTTGATTAACCCTTACTCTACCAGCACTCTTTTGAAAATGCGCTCGGGAGGCGGAGCCAAAGATGGGGCACCTAAAACGGCAACAATATCGCTGCGTGGTAGAGTAAGGGTTAAGTGCTCCTGCTCTAAGAAGCAGCCACCGAACATTTTTTGACCTATTCACATCATTTATTTAATTGATTTGAAAACTTGAAATAAATTTTGTTGCACTATTTGCCTATTTTGCATCTAACGCTGACAACATTTTTGTGGTGGTTATTGTGGAGCTATAGTCTGATAGTATGGAACCAAATCACACAATGCAGTTTGAATAGCACACTGTACACCTCCTGGAGCATGGGCGCTTATTAGGAAGACACTTCGTGCCTAAAAAGTGATGCAATTATTATGTTGAATACGGTACTTTATAATGGGATCTGCTGCCCTCTCGTTAGTGCTCAGCATAACAGATTGGAGCAGGTTAATAATACAGGCTTGTGTGTCAACAGATTACATTAAAAAGGGCCTTGAGTACACATTGTGTAGAAAAGCACTATATGAGAACTATGTATTATATTACTATCTTTCCCAGCAGAAATAATTACCTGAGGGTTTGCTTGGCTTCTTCTTGGGAGAATGTCTTTTTTTCTTCTTGGACCGCTTCTCACCCTTCTTGCTTCCGCTGCTGTTCCGTCTTTTCTTCACCGGTGAGCCCTCAAAGTCTTCATCTCTTTCTTGGACATTCTCGGCCGTCTCACAATGTTCCACCTCGAGGAGCAATTCACCTACACCACAAAGAGAAAATCTATTAAATTCCTTATGTTAACTTATTGTTGGTCAATTCTTCACCAACATTCTTTAAATGGGAGCAGAGTGAACATGACCTAGAGGATCTACATCATACTCATCACGTGTCCTTCTCCTTCAAAATTTGTTCCAACAAATCATAATCACAAACTTACTGTAGCAAATAATGAGACCACTTATCATAATTAAATTAACCACTCAACCACACAATAAGGACTTCATCTATTGCTAATATGATACTCAACACCAACTTCCACAACAACTCAGGACCAAGAGTAGAACTACTGTAGTACAATGGAACCATGGATAAGGAAAATATTTGATCTTAATAAATTGTGGTTTTCAGAATAAAGAAAATAAAGAGGAAAGGTCTGACCAGACCTGCAGGTCTGACTGTTTGAAACTTTAAGGAGCACAACAACTAATGCTATCAGAATTTAACAGAAGAAGATATTCTGGAAGTTTTCAGAGATTGAAAATTAGGTTTGGTTTGGTTTGTTGATGTTTAACGGCACCATTACAATTTTGAGCTGTCTTCTATATCATACATCACAAATTTTGCATAAAATATTAGACATTTATGAGCCATAACCAAGTCAGAAACTACAGGTGTTTTTGTAATGTAATATACGAGGATTTATCTGAATATAAATATATAATGAATATTCACTGACCTATAAATATAAATGAATATTCAGTGAATATTTGTTTATATTTATAAATAAAATGAATATTCATTCTCATAAATAAAATGAATATTCATTACCGTTGAATAAAACAAATAGTCATTTTCTCATAAATATTCATCAACCTCATATACATATAACCAGGAATGCCAGCAGGGTTTGCTTCCAGGGTCTGAAAAATACTGGTACACATGTCAGCATTAGGGCTGTGCATTTTTGTTTAATAGCCTAAATGTTTAAATGGTTGAATTTCCGTTACTTTAGACGGACCCCCCCCCTCCCCCCGCAACCCCGTAAAAAATGGACCTCTGGAATTATAAAATGTCGGTTGGTATTTAAAACTTTCTACTCGCGCCGAATCTTTGGTCAGTTATTAATTTATCAATGTTTAAAAATGTACTTGCTAAACTGGTTGTAAAGGACCTTGTTAACAGAGCTCATTTCCTGAATTAATCATACAGCACTGCTCGCCACGTCTACCTATGCATGATAACCGCCACTTGGAGGTTTTTGCATAGTATAGTATAAAGCAGAAACAGAAATGTTGTCTGTGAATTTCTGGGTCAGTTTTACAGCTTGTAAAATGGGTGTTAACCTAATGCAGATTTAGGCCTAGGCTATGCATGAAGTCATGACTGCAGCCAAATATTTATTTCAAAATCGCGAAAAAGCTGGAATTCCAGCTATAGACTGGCATTCCTGATATACCTTTAATGATGAACAATCAATACAAAATTAATTCACTCCTATCAATCGACTTACTTGGATTAAATACATCATCCCCTTCATCTTCTCCATTGCTGTCAATCAACCTCTTCTGTTTAGACTCTGCCTCCTTAGTCGCTTTCCTCTTGCTCCTCGAGATTTTATTTTTACTTTTTGAAGATTCTTCTTGTATTGTCTCGACAACTTCTATCATATCCCCATCGTTATCAGTGCAAGGAGCAAGTTTAGGCATATCCTCCGAAACTGTTATGTGCACATCATTTTGGTCAGGAAGATTAGACTCTAAAACAGGTGTTTCCTTTGACAAATCTTTTCTCACATCAATTAGGTCAGGAAGATTAGACTCTAAAACAGGTGTTTCCTTTGACAAGTCTGAAATAAAGATGGGGTAGCACATGTGAAATTGATAAAAACTGTTGGTGTCAATTAGTTTTGTCATTTTTTCGTGTGTACACTTCAAACATTAGTTAAATGTATTTAAAGTTGATGAAATTGGTTTAAAAAAAAAAAAAAACAGGTTAATAAAATAATATAATAGACATGCAACCAGGGTTTTAGCTAGTCAAGTTTGAGTGCCGAGCTCCAGTCATAATCCAGGGTGACCTCCTAGGGCCCCCTCCCATGAAGAATTGTTCAAATTCAGTCCACTTCTATTGACATATTGTCAATGAAAAAGTTTTTTTTGTTTTGTTTATCGGAATGCTAGAAGGATTTACACAATATCTTTTAAGTACGATATACTGTATATTCAAAATACAATGGATATTCAACTGTCAAAGTACCCCACCCCCCCCCCCCCCACCTCAAAAAGTACAAAGATATGCAGGAAACTCTTCTCTCAATTCCCATTGTTATTCATCTTGCCCAAACTTTTTACCGCTTTTATTTTCGTCCCGGTATCGTTCGATGAAAGCCAAGCGGCACATGTTCCTATGAACTACGATTCTATCAATATAAAACCCCCCACAAATTAAAAGAATATCGATCAGTCTGTTATAATGTTAAGTGCATATAGGGTTTATAACGAATGTGATTGGTTACTTACACTTGGACCGGTCTATAAGCACGCCTTGGGCCTTTGGGGGTGTAATTTTTACTTTGTTCAAGTTTGTTTGTATGGCAAGTGACGGACTTGGCAAGCTGCCAGCAGTGATTCACAATGATTAAAACATGAACTGTGTGCATGTACATACGTTTATGCAAAGAGCTTCGTGTATGGATAAATTTATGATAATACAGTATGTACATTCAATTGCGTTAAATTCCTATAGTTCAGTTGTTTTAATCGGAATTTAATGAGCGTAATGTATGTTATGTTAGGTTTGTAAATCAGCGGATGACATAAATAGAGCGAGATTAAACGGAGATCTGTTTAAACACTTAATTATTTAATTGAATTGAACTTTTGAGTGCGGGGCAGAAGAGTGAATCTTAGAGCCGAGTGGTGGGCAGGAATTGTGAGTCCTGGGCGGGCCCGCCCGGCGCCGCCCACCGTAGCTAGAACCCTGCATGCAACATATTGTATAATTTGCATATTTTTGTGGTGATTTTTTTTTGAAATTATAATTCAAAGGGTGCAGGATAGAGAGTGTGCGACAATTGTGTATATAGTAAATCTTGCTACCAGATACACACACACACACAGCATTGTTAAATGGTGAAGCTGGATAAGGTTGGTTGGTGGGTTTAACGGCACCACAATAGCGGTGGATTGGGGTGGGTTATTATGAAAAAGATGAGTGACAGACCACATACTGCACTGGTGACTTTTCAACATACTGATGAAATCGTTGAAATGTAATAACTCCAAAATTAAGTAAGATTACAAAATGTTTTTTTATCTTTAATGAAAATAAAAACTAATGCCAGGGAGTTTTCCTTAAAGGATTTAAAGGTAAAAATGTCTACCATACAAGAAAAAAGGTTGAACAAAGGACCAAGCACTACTGTGAAATTAATATGGTATGTTGTTCTGCTCAGCAAAAAGTTGGTTTGTTGATATTTAACAACACCGCAACAGTCAGAGTCAAATGTGCCAAGAGAGTCTTAATAAATAATGGTGTAAGATTAAGGATAGTGAGGAGATAGGTTTATAATGGAGAGAAAGGGGAAAAGCTGAATGTGGGAGAAAAAGTTCGGTTAAAAGAAAGGGGTGTGTAAGGTTAGGTGTAGAAGGGGAGGAGATTATATGTGGTGGAAGAGGTTGCTGTTGCGGAAGTAGTTGATGATGTTTGAGGAAGAATTGTTTTCGAATAGGTCCGAGGTTGAGAAGAGTGAGGAGAGAAGAGATCTGGAATTCTGGTATAGGGGACAGATTAAGAAAATATGCTTGATGGAGAGATTAATGTTGCAAGTGGGGCAGAGAAGGCAGGGGAGCCGGATAAGAGATGGGAGTGAGTAAGAGAGGAGTGGCCAAGGCGGATGCCGGTGATAACAATATCTTCCCTGCGGTTGCGACAATGCAGAGGGGTGTTGGTGCCAACTTTGGGTTTGATGGTTTAAAGTTTATTACTGGTTTTGTGAATCCTGGAGTTCGACAAATTAAATGTCCTGCTGCCCAGGGAAACCAAACATCCTGCTGCCCGGGGCAACCAAACATCTTATCCAGGCATCCATGACATTTACTTGACATGTCTGGATGGACATCATGGTTTTCAGCAAAATTCTACGAGCAAACTTATTTACTTTCAGGAAAACCACAAACTCAGATACTCCTGCCCAGCGGGCAAATTAATTTTTGGTTGATTTGTTGATACCTGAGAGAAACTGAATTTTGAATTTTTTGAAAGATTAGTTCAGGGGTCAAGCAAGTCTATCTTATATGAAAGAGGACTTCAAAAATGGTGAAAAAAGCATTCAAAAATCTTCTCCCGCTGAGGAGATATTTAAGTTTAAAGTTTGGTATTATTTGTGTAGAAACGACTGAAATCAGACTAGTTGTGATGTCATAGCCTCAGATTCCTCAAAGTCCTTATGTATTCTATAATAATTTGTCCTGCAGTTTTGCAGCTTAAAAAGCATGGGATATGTCAAGAAAGTGGTAAAACTGAATCTAGTAAAAGTATTTATAATATACCACCTGAAGAAAGTGTGAGGAAAAATAACCTCAAAAGTGATACAAAAATAAATAAAACTTTCTTTGAAATACATTGACAATTGTTAAGAATGTGAGAATGAATAGTAGACTTACTGTACCAGTCATTTTTATACAGATAAGCAGGGCTTGAAATTAGCATAAGCTCGCTAGCCCAGGGCTAGTTGATTTTACGTATGAGCAAGCACAGATTCTATTATTCAGCCCCATCAGACTAGTCCTATAATCATAGTTATTCTAGTATATTTATGTGAGACATGAAGAAACAGGCTTGTGGAAAGTTCAGTTAGGCTAGTTAGATACGAGATGAGAAAGTCTGATGGGCTAGTTGTAAACCAATGCTATTTCAAACCCTGCAGATAAGACAGAGATTTAAACTTGAATTTCTCCTTAACGGAATAAGATTTTGAATGCTTTCTTCACCATTTTATTTCTTTTGTAGTTCTCTTTCATATAAGATGGACTTGCTTGAATACTGAATTAATCTTTTAACAATTAACACAACTTGTAAGTTACAAATTCTCAGCAAATATTACCATAAAACTTCTAAAGGATGTCAAATTGTGATGTCATTGGCATTTACAGAGAATGGAAGTGATGATTGATGGCCGGTCACAAAATGTCAAAATTTCAAATGTGTCACATGAATCTCTCAAATGTTGCATAATTTTTGGCACCTTTGGCACAGAATGTGATATCTATTTTGCCTTTGTCACATTTGATTGGCATAGATTCACACATCATGATCAGCTGACTGGTGATGCTCATAGAAAGGATCATTTGGTTATGTCTGTTTCATGAAACATGGAATCCACCAGTAAAATGCAACATCAATAACCAATGAGTGTGAGTGAACATATCACAAAATGTGAGACAAATTCATCTATTATGTTCATTTTGTCACAAAATGTCACAGATTTTTAAACAATGAAATTTTGTCACAAAATGTCACCCTGTCATGGACACTCTCCATTCTCTAAATTTACTCTCGCAGGCAGCAGATTTGTAAGAAAAATGTTCAAGGTTGAAAAAGCATACCTGGTATATGTACTTGGACCTCTACAGTAGTTGCATTATGGGACAGCTTTTCCTTCTGTTGCATACAATCTACAGGGCTGGATTTTTCTTTAGGTGGAGAACTACCTGAAGCTTCTTTTGATAAAGCCAAAGCCAGAGCCAGGTCATTTTCAAAAAGCATGTCATCAAGAGGAAGTCTACAGAAAACAATGGACGAGTGATGCGTTATCAAAAATAACTTGATAAGATTGAATGACATACCATCAGCAATGTCTTTAAAGGACTATGGACATTTAGAGGCAACATGGGTTTAAAATATGATCATACCCATTAAAACAGCAAATATTTAAATCAAATGGTTAAAAATTGACAAATTTACAGCTTTTTTAATTTTAGCTATTATTGCACAATAATCTGTGACATCAAGAGGAAAGGACCTTTCGTCACCTTTTGTAAATAAAACCATTGTTTTTTAATCCTCTCTTAATTTTGTTTGAAATATAGCATTGGATCTGGGAAAATTTGTATTGGAATTTGGTCATACCCTAAATCATCATGTACCTAGAAATCTAAAATTCACAAGTAGCTGAATTTAAAGAAAAGAATTAAAAAAATTACATACAGATTTTGAGATGTGTTCCTCTTACTATATCACACATTCCGCACAATTAACAAATCTTGAAACTTTCTTCGGTCATAACTTGAAAACTAAATATCTTTTCACAAATTCTAAAAACTATTCCACTCAGATTTTCATGCTCTTCCACATATCTGCTAGATGTCCATAGTCCTTTAATTAATTTCATTAAAAGCACAAGCAGTTTCCAAGTTAAGACTCTTCAAAGTGTTTTAATTTTTATTTTAACTGACTTTGAGGAAACATGGTATACAGCATATATTCTTTGAATTAAGGTCAAGTTTTTGCAGTCTGCCAACACCTGAACATGTAGATGATCTTTAAAGAAATAGGTCAGGGGTCAAGCAAGTTTATCGTATATGAAAGAGGACATAAAAAGTAGCAAAATGGTGAACAAAGCATTCAAAAATCTCATTTTAGAATCTTATTTCTGTTTTACTGCTTTCCTAAACATATCCAATGCTTTTAAGCCACAAAACACATGACAAAATATGATAGAATACATAAAGACTGATGGAATCTGAGGCTGTGACTTCACAAGTAGTCTGATTTCTGTCATTTCTATACAAATAATACTTTATATTTAACTTAAATATCTCTCCTTAATGGAATAAGATTTTTGAATGTTTTCCTCACAATTTGTGCCTTTTGAAGTCCCCTTGTATATAAGATGAACTTGCTTGACAACCTAACTAACCCTGTAATGGAAATTCATGGGTGTAAATAAATGACGTTTTCGTAATCAATAGATGTGATACCAACCTTTCCTTCCTCTTTGAAGGAGAAGTTCTCTTCACCTTTTCTTTTAACTTCTTGGTTTTCTTTAGTTTATCCTTCTTCTCTGCTTTTGGTGCTATTGGAGGGGTTGGTTGTGCAAAATCCTCTGTGAAAAATCATAAGAATTAAATAAGGAAATATTATAGTTTAATTGTTTGTTTCAGTTTAATGGCACTGCAACAGTCAGAGTCAAATATTCTAGAATAGCGACACCATGGAATGTAACAGACACATGGAAACACTCTTGTAGATGTTCACTCAAGCCTCAGGAAAACTATATTTCAAGTTTTCAACTGATTTGATTGACACTACTATCAAGACTCTGTGTACAGTAATTGTATTTTCATCATAGTACATTAAACATGGTACAAACAAGTTAATGGAATCAGCTATAATGTTACAAATACTGTACATGTACAAGATTAGGAAAAATATATATTATTATTTTCCGATGTGTTGCACATAATTTGTCTAAACTTACATCTACAGGTCAATTAGTTTTAAAGTAGTTTCTGACCAGCAGAAATATTCATATTTTGACCACTTCTTGAATTTCTACAGAATATCTAGGCTTTAATAGTAAGTGACATCTTTATCTATCAGTGGTACCAAATGTTGCAAGAATTCATTGACGTTTAAAAATATCTCTATATGAAAAATAAAATTTATTCTAATATTAAAAGAGACATAAAGTCAAATATTCTAGATTGATATATGGCAGAGAATTAAAATATAAACTAACAACAAAAACCCCATCATAAAGTCTTATTCTATTCTAGTTATCTAAGTTTGAATTTGTAACACAGACACTGCCATTTTGTTTAATTTTGTATTATAATCATGCCAATTAATGATGACATAATTTGCCTTATGTGGCTTGAATCAATAATATCATGAAGTTCTAAGGGCTAGAATCAAATAAAAATCAATTGATGGACCTGTGCAAAGGTAAAATTGTTTCTTAGAAGTTAGAAAATTTGAAATAGATTATAAAGAAATACATTAATATTCTGTACTAGGTGTGTGACATCATATTTATTGAGGGCATATGAACAAAATGGCCACTCCCATGTAAGTTTAAATTGACATATTATGTTTTAAAGGCCATCTACTCTATCAAGATTAAAATGTGGCGGCATACAATTTATTCAAAACGATACTGATTGGCCTGTCAATGTAAGTGCACACTATACCATTGTGTTTTGAACCAATCAAAACACAGGATTTGAATTTCATTTACCTGTGTTTATAGTTAGAGATGACAACTGGCCTTTAATAAATTTAATAAAAATATGCTTAATTGTTTTGTATGAGAAATTTCTTCAGACAACTTATAATCATTTCTATCATATAAAATGAAAGAAAAGCCAGAGCTTATGTCTCACGAATCATTTCTGAATAGAAAATACAATAGACATGTTACCATCGCTTTCATCTCCTTCCTCCCCAAAGCCTTTATAATCGACTTCCTTCTTTGACCTGTAAAAATAATAATAACTTAATAAAAACTTACATTTATAAGGCACTTATTTTATTAAATTAGTTGTAAAAAGTGCTGTACATATAAATATGAAGAAACAACATACATATAAAATATATAAAAGGAAAATATATGGAAATGGATACAATATTTGGAAATGGATCAAAATTTGAAGGGTGTGATTTAAAATATGGCAATAATACACTTATCAATTGTGTGACTCAATCCTTCACCCCCGGACAAGGTGAGTCATTGCACCAAAGTGGGTGGTCAAAACATGTACCTTGATGCACCCCTCGGCCACTTAGGTGACTGACATTTCTTGTGCAAATGACTTACCCCAAATAAATCACTCATCACTGTACAAAGTCAATGGGTCTGAAGTAGATTGACTCACCCCAGAGTCACTCTGGTGACTGACAATTTGGTACAATGATGCACATGTGAGTCACTGTTTCAGATGTCAATGGCCCACCTTTGACTCACATTTCCAGGGATGAGTCATACAACTGACAAGTGCATAATACATGTAGGCCTCCTTTGCATCTTTAGACTCTAAGTTAGTCATGAAATTCTTTAAAATTGCAAGAAAATACCTTCAAATGAAATCTTTGTAAAAAACTTTTTAAGTGTGGCCCATGTGCAGGGTTATTATAAGAACAACAAAATTCTTTTGAGTCTTTCGATGTCGAATCAACAATGGTCCGAGCAATTGCACACTTCCTGGTACTAGAGGGCAACAGGGCTAGCTCATGCTGGGTCAACGTAGTTGTTTGATGTCAAGTTCTGAAGAAAAAACTCTTTAAACAATTGCAAGAGATAAATTCAATTTTTCCTGCAAAAAAAGTCAAAAACTTTTCTCCTTACATGCAGGTGCCAGATTGCATAGTTTGTTTCTAGCACGGAAGACCTCCTGCTAATTTTTGATTGAGAGCAATCAAAATTATACATGTGCATGTAGACCTAGGTGCACACTTTTGATTCTAGGTACACATCGTTCCATAAATTTTAGTTTTCTTAATTGAAAAGTTTAGAAAAGTAAAGTTCCTGATAATAGCCTTAACAACAGAAAAGTTCTTCATGTTTTCTTAGGGTTCTACTGAAACGAATGACAAGCTACTTGTACAGTGCAATTTACATGCAAAATGAATAAAATTATTGAACCAAATGATAGCGGGGTACCTACAAAACGAATGACAAGTTAAGCTTACGCTAACCTAATGTAACACTAGTAACATAAGTGTAACCTTATTTTGTCATTCGTTTTCGTTTGTAACTCAATTGCCATTCGCTTTTCAAAATGAATGAACTGTCATTCGGATACTTCGGACTGTTTGTGTGTAACGTTAAATTGTTATTTGTTTTTACTTCCACCACCTTTTAAAAATTATTTTTGTATTACTATTACAGTATTAGGGGCCTACATGTAGGCCTGTACCAAAACAGCCTTTGCTAGATGATTATTGGTGCACATTTTTAGACATTAGCGCACATTTTGTAGATCTTGGCGCAAATGTTTTAGACACACTGTAGGCGCACATATTTGAGTCCAAAAATTATCTGTATTTCCTGATCAACCCTGTAGGCTGTATCATAGTATGAACACAAATTAAAAATATTTTGTCCTAGCATTCATCTTTTTCGCGAAACTAGCTGCAGTGAAACGCAAAGGGGAAAATGCTTTTAAAACGTAACTGTACTAGTGATCAAATTTAATATTTGGCAAATAAAGAAAAATAAGATAAAGTATACCTGCTAGACCTTCTTTCACGCTTCATCCTCTTCCCTTCTGATACAAATACATAAATATGTAGCTAGTAAAATGTACCACTTCTTTTAGTGTTTGGCGCGAATGGGGGTACGCAATTATTACGATTGTATAATAAATAAGCCAGCAGAAATCTAAAAAATCTTAAACTAATTAAAAAGATTTTGTGGAAAACTAAAAATTAAATAATCAGTAGGCTAGGCCCAGGCTCACATTCCAAGTTGAGTATGAGGCCAGACCAAGTTGATTTCCTTAATGTTGCTTGATCTAATTTAAATTACCAATATTTCTAAATCATGGATGTTTTCCAAACTAAAGTTTTGAAGGGTGCGAATAGCTTTGTCCCATTAAAGAAAGTGTGTAGGCGTAATCGGCCAATGTGGATCTCTCGGGAGGTTATGCGGGATGTTCGGGAAGTTGTAGCGTTGCTCTAAAAACAGTAGGTGTCATGCGGAGCTTGCTAGGTATAAGGATCATGAAAAGTTCACAAAGGGTTTGATATGAGATACCAAAGAGCTTTTTGAAAAATGTTTGTTCAAAGAGGTTAAGAATAATCCTAAGTCATTTAACTCTTATGTTCGCTTAAAGCAAAAAACCAACGAGGATGTTGGTCCCCTTTACGGTAATGATGGTGGTACTATCAATAGTGGTAAGGATATGGCTGAGATTTTGGATGACTACTTTGCATCTGTTTTTACTAAGGAGTTCCCTGCTGATGGTGTTGTGAATTATCTTAGTGTGCACTCTCCAGTATCCATTAAGGATATTGAGTTTTCAGTTGATGTTGTGTCTAAGAATTGAAGGGTTTGATTCCAAATAAAGCATCCGGTCCAGATGAAATGTATCCTGCTATTTTACGTGAGTGTTCTGATGTTCTTTCTGTTCCCCTGAGTATTATCTTTTCAAAGTGCTTTAGTGTTGGTGTTGTTCCTATTGATTGGAGAATTGCAAATGTCAGTCCTTAAAATAAAAAAAAGGTGACCACAATTTGCCTTGTAACTATAGGCCAGTGAGTCTTACTAGTGTTGTGTGCAAGGTCATGGAGTCCATTGTTAAGGATGTTGTACTAGATCATTTACTGGTCAATGGTTTGTTGAATTTGTCCCAGCATGGGTTCTCACCTAAGATGTCTAAACCGTGCGCTTTTTCGATAAATTTGAAGAAATTTGGTGACTTCGTAGTATGTGTATTCCGTTAGGCAGGGCCGTTTTAACAAGATTTTCTGAAGTAGAATTTTTTTTTTTTTAAAGTTTTGTTTGGTAATTATTTTTGCCTAACATGGTAACTATTATGCGGTAGAAAATTTTGACCTGTTACTTAAAAACATTCCGTCCCACTTTGGCAGGCCCATAGAGAGGGCCGCTAAGGTCATATACACATATACCTCGCTATAGGCCGAAATTGGGACATTTTACTGTAGAAACGCACAGTGCCGGATTTAAGCATGAACCACATGGACACGTGCCCAGGGTCACCGCAAATAAGAGCCCCACAATTTTTTTCTTCTGTGGGGTCAGGCCCACTGTTCAAAATTGGAAATGTGTATAACACTATGACAAAAACATAATGATTGCTTTTTGTTTTGGTGAGAAATGAAACTTTCTCACCAGGTGTGATTTTTTTCTCCCATTGCCGCTGTACAGTGGCACCGGCAAGGGGGCATGGGGCACGTGTCCCCAATCCTAAAAATTTCAAAAATTCAAAACGGTTTGGTGTATATATTTGACATGTGTTTTAAGCAATTTCCTGCTACCTCTACTACAAAAAAACGTGGGATTTCGCGTGCCTAGTACCACCATAGGCGTTACACACTTATGCATGCAATTTTCATTATGCCACCAATATTATTATCTGGCGGCGCCACTACCGCCGTCACTTTTTGAATCATTATTAGATTACTTTATAAATACTATTGTCTTTTGATGGGATTGTCTTGCATTTTCTTCGTAGTTATGCTAAAAAATTATGCTATGCAGTGGCGTAACACATGGGGCCAGAATTCGGCGGTTGTTAATATGGGCCTCTTTTCTGATGGCCTTCCCCGTTGTGAGGGCCCTTTCACGGGCCTCGTCGGTTGCTAAGATGGGCCCCATTTTCTGAACACCCATCTTGATTTTAGGGCCCCGTTCAGGCGGCTCGTCGGTTTCTAAGATATGGGGCCCTGTTTCTGATCGTCTTCCCCGATGTAAGGCCTCTTTCATGGACCTTTCGGTTCCTTAAATGGGCACCGTTTTCTTATCGCCGTCCCTAAAGTCGCCAGATGTTAGCTGGGGTTATAGTTGAAACACGGGGTATGTAAAGTTATATTGTATTTTTACGGGTGAAAATTTTCTGAAGGGCGCTCACATCAGGAGTCCCTAGGGTATCCACATTTCTAAATTTGGCCCTGAAATGCACCCCTCCCATGAGAAAACCCTAGCTCCGTTGCTGTACAGCCTGATCATCCCGATACTGACCGACCCCTCTTCCCTATGTTTTGACTGTTTGAAGGAAATTAACGCTTATGAAAACATGAAACCAAGAAAGTGAATGCCAACAGACAATTTAATTCTTCACATTTTCATTTTTGTTTAAGAACGCTGGGGGTGGGGTGTAACACAAATTTGCCTGGAGAAAATTTACACTTGCCCGCGTCTACAACAACACAGTACAGAACAATTGGGAACAGATCTTACCCTGAGTTCCCCAGAAATTTTGTCTTGGGGACACAATAGCCAAGTACCAAATACGGCACGGCGTGACAGTCCGCTTGTGCCCATTTAAAGGACCATGGCGAGATAAAGGGCTAACCCTTAACATTAGGGTCAAGGGGTGTTTGTCAATATTTCTCCAAATTCGCTGAAAAAGGCGAAATCAACAGAAAGTTCGAAAGTTTATTTGATGAAGACAATTTTAATTTATCATATTAAAATCTACTCAGATAAGCGTTTAGGCTACCATTTCTAGACACAGAAGAAATTCAAGTTCACCTGAAAATTGTAAAAATTTGGAAAAAAGTGTGGACTTCCTTGGCAAAACTCTATATGGTCCAGGGCCAAGCCAGAACGCTCATAACATTTATTGTTTTTCATCGGGGGCGTAGCCAAGGAGGGGGAGGGGGAGATGGGGCACCTCCAAACTTTGTGGTCGTCGGAAAATTGAACATGCTTGTCGGCAAAAAGGAAAATGGAGAAGAAAAAGAAGAAAGAGGAAAAGGGAAAGAAAAAGTTTAAAAAAAAAAACAAAGGTACAAGAAAGTGGCCATGGTTAGCCATGTTTTCAGCCGGACGAACAGACGGAGTAGTCAGTACGGTACCGGTACATTGTATGTTACGACAAGAGATCAGATTTTGCGACAAACGGTTGAGTAGTTTTTTTTTTTTTTTTTCTGTCACTGCAATTCTGAACAGAAGATTAAATTCCGACAGAAGTCTGAACGTCGTTTTTCTTCCAACCATTTCCTTCTGTGAAATGTCCTTCATTTTGGGGAATTTTTTTTTGTGGGAAATTTGCATCAATTTTTGTAAAATGTCTTTCATTTTTGGGATTTATTCTTAATTTATGAGAAGTTTGCATCCATATTTCCTTCATTTTTGAGAAGTTTGCATCCATTGGCTTCCTATATGTAAAAGAATAAACTACAAGCTTCTCACCCTCACATACAAAGCCATCCCTGGTCTTGCTCCAAATTATATTTCCAACTTACTCACCTTACAATTACCAACTCGCTCACTCAGATCTAACAGTGCTTCCAGTTCCCCCCATTTTGACATATAAAGTAAAGATTTCCTTTTTTGGAAGCTGGCTACGCCACTGCGTATAATATATTTCACATCCCTATCTGATTAAGATTGGTGACTCGAGAATCATGTAAATTTGTCAGCATCATGCTAGCTAGGACATGACTGTTATAGCCAAATCGCATTTAAATAAGACCTTGTATCTCTAATTGAAACAGTGCATCAGGCCGTCTCTGCCCGACTAAGATCGGTGCCCAAGAAACAAGTAGTCAACATGCCGAGAGAAGAAGACATGACCCCTATTTCTAGCCGAGTCGTACATGATTCCCTGTCCGACTTATCATTGTCCGACAGGAGGCGGCCGCTCCAGCCCCACCTCTTTGGCCATGACAGTATGACTGTGCCCGACTAAAGTAAGTGCCGAAGTATGATGTTGTCAGCTTCATGCTGAGTCGCGGGAGGGCATGGTTGCTATATAGCCGAGATGGGCATGATTAAGATATATCTCTGATTTCAACAATACATTCCGACATTGTACATGATTATCTGACCAACTAAGATCGTGCTCACTGCCCGAGTGTGATGTTGTCAGCATAAGGACATGATTCTTATATCTAACTGAGAAGGCAATTCTTAAGAAATATATATAATTTAGATAGTACAGCCGACATGCCCCAGCTCTGTCAGATGATTATCGTTCCCCCCCCCCTCCCTCTTCCCCATCTTTTATGGCCATGAAAATGACATAAATAATTATGACATTTTCCAAAACATTTTCACAAATAATTTGTCTTTTGACAAAGAAACAAAACAAAAGTATTACATTATCAATTTTTCTACCGTTTTGCCTTCACAACCATGTTTTTTGCCTGATGAAAATTTGTATAGCCATCCGAGACATATTAGGTTCATAAGGGCCGGCGTTTATCACCGGTTTCTATGACGCAATCGGATGAGAGTACATGACTCCCCAGATTAACTCCTCAGCAGAACTGGTACTCATTTGTCACAGCTGGGTGGACTGAAGCAAGTAGAATAAGGTGTCTTGCTCAAGGACACAATGCAGTGCTCACAAGGGAATCGAACCTGGTACCTTTGGAATACGAGCAAGCATGGCTCCATAACAACTGAGCCACTGCACCTCTTAAAACCCCGCACTCCTTTGACTATGCCCTGGCCCTCCCCTTCACACTCACAGGGAACAGTTGAATAAACACATTTAACTTGATCTATGTTCAGATAGTTTGTTACGTCGAACACATGTAACAATCAACTTATTATTCTAATTATGACACTTTATCATTCCTATTCCCTGATCCCTCTTCAGTCATTTGATAACGCGTGGCCCTGCATCCCAATCGCCCTCGAATATACCTAGGGTAATTATCTCCCGAGACCCCTACACCCAGGGGCTTAACTAGACTGCGAGCGCAAGGAGGTTGTAAAGACAATTTTTCCGACGAAAATCTGCGATATAAAAACGATATACATGTTTCTACAACCACACAATATAGAACAATTGGAAACAGACCCCCTTCCCCTACCCCTCCCCCTTCTTCTCACAACCAGCGTCATCGCCAGGTATTTTGGCTTGTGGGCACAGAAAAATCCCCATTTATCTACAAACAATATGCAATGTGTCTACAATCACACAGTATAGAACAATTTGGGACAGACCCGTACCAGCGGAATCGCCAAACATTTTTGGCTTGGAAGCACAGTCAAGTATTAAACACGAAACTACGAAACAGCATGTGCCCGATTAAGGTTTCCTGGCGAAACCTTAATAAGGATACAGGGGCGAAGCCCTCGGAAGCTCTGAAGTCTCTTGTTTTTATTGCCACAAAATAGCTGAAAATCGACAAAAAGTTCAAAAATTTCTTTGATAAATAGAAGACAATTTTGAATTATGTTGTTAAAATCTCGGTAACCATTTCTTAACAGGCAGAAGCGAAGTTTCCCCTGAAAATTGAAAGAAAACGAGCAAAATTGGAGTTCATGTGCGAAGCGGAAAATATCAGTGATATTAGAAGACAAATATAAATTATAATGTTAAAATCCACTGAGATTATTCTAATAGGGGTTACCAGACTTGTAGTAGAGTACATTTTTTTAAGTAAGAGTACAAGTACAAGAACCTGAGTACTGTTACGAGTCCCAAAGTCATGAGTATGAGTACCAGTACGAGTACTTTACATTTTCATTTCCTGAGTACGAGTACGCGCGAGTACGAGAACACGGGTACGAGTACGAGTACAACTATAACATATAACAACTATAACATATAACATTAATTTTCCTCTGCAAAAGAGAAAATAATACATGACCAAAATGATATTGCATCACAGCCTCAGTATAAAGTACCCAATCTGTACAATTTCATAATCAGTTAAGTCCACGCTCCCAATCGGGAGATCTCCCGATTGGGAGATCGAGACATGCGCAGTGACTATAATTTAAATTGTTGATAATAAGGTAATATCTTTTTATTTGTCAAATTCTGTAATTCTAAAGTTGTATACTTTGAAAATAATATTGGAATTAATATTTCTGAGTAATTTGAGCTTTTGCTGGTTATTAGAATGTGAAAATCTGCTCTTAAAAAAAAATTGATAAGTATTTTGAAAGATTACGTCAAAATTTCCTGGTGAAAGTCAAATTTGCGCTAAGAGAAAATAATTTAATCGTTCTGTTACATCAATAAGACTTGAATATTTCGCATGCATTTTTGACTTGAAACTATTTACCGTTATGTATTTCTTTATAGAGATTTGCATTTGGAAAGATGCATTGTTATAATGACAAGAAATACCCCGATTGGGAGATCTTCAGATCGGGAGCGTGAACTGGACTGATAATCCCAACTTTATGTTGCCAAAAACGCATAAAGTGTGAAATAAATTGAGGACTTTGAGGTGGCTTGATAATTAAATCTGGTTATTTCGTTTTGAAGTTATAACTTTGTAAATCTCCAGAAATTGTTTTTAAGTTTTAAATTGAGAGCCGCTGAATTCTTTCAGAGATATATTGTATAACTTGGGTGCAGAACCATAAATGCATCTGTGTGTCAAGATACGGACCTATATAACTACAATTTACGATGGCCCATACTAGTGCAACTGAAAAAGAAATTCTTGACTGTTTAAGAAGAATAAATGTCTGTAACATGTATTTTTGAGAAGAAAGAAATAGTTTGTTATTTTTAGAAGTATAGTATGTTTTGATTTGTAATTACAGATTGTTTTTTTTTACATTTTAGCATCTTCGATTATGGAAACCCCATGCTACCAGCTGACCAGACGATTTATAAAATCAATGTTTGATATAAGTTAATAGTACAAAGAGACAAATAACAGACCTAAGCAGAAAGCAGAATACCAGTATACAATTCATTGACGCTGTTGCGGTAGGGTCCAGGGGTGAACTCGCCGGAAGATTTTTAAAGGTTTTTATTTTTGTTGCCCAAAAATGGGCCATGATTATCGGGGTTCTGGATTTTAAATGTGGGTTGGCGGGCATCTTTATATATACGTCCCAACTGCCTAACCCAAGCCCAATCAGCATCATATAGTCAATTGGAAATATTTCTGATATCTAGACGACTCGGGCATTAATGATTGAGAGTATATTTGATTTAAACATGTGCGTCCGACATTTTAAATTTCTGCCCGATGAATTGCTCAACTATGATGTTGTTAGCATCATAATGCCGAGTCAGCAGGATATGTTTCTGATACATAGACGATTCGGAAACCCGGTTCGGACATGATTGAGGTGAATTTAGGAGTGTGATAGGGAGAGGGTGCAGGATTCAAATTTAGGGAGTCACATTTGTATACCTTTTAGTAGCCTGACAATCACGGAAGATGCGTTTAAAAAGAAGAGTTAACATTACCATGTAGTGTTTACATGGCTTTATTTTACATGGCAAACTTTAAGCAATAATATGACTAAATCACAAAATAAGAATCTGAAGGACATATTTTTTTCAGAAAAGTGGGAGTAACTCCTCCATACCACTCCTCCGTTGCATCCACAACATTTTACATCTCGTCCCAACAAATTGCCCAAATAGGATGATGTTATTAGCATCATGCCGAGTCGGCGGTCAGGAGGACATGATTCAGAAAGTAGCTTAGTCGGGCATGGCCTAATGGCTGAGATATACATCACTAAAAGTCTAATACAAGTTTATCCGATGATTCTAAATCTCTTCCTGACTATAAGATCGGTGTCCAACCAATTTCATAATTTGAAAACAGTTATTTCATGTCCGTACGGGACCATTTTACTCAGGTTGCGGTAAATTTTTGCCAGACTCAAAAACCTATTACGATAAAAAATCGAATCTGTGAATGTTTCACCACTGTAAAGTTTTATAAAATTCTTGAAGTAGGCATAAGAAAAATATACGAATGCAATTTGGTTTGAGGGTAGCAAAAATCATCAAATTAAACCTCAAAAGTTAAGAAAAACGTCCTACAGTCATCAAAATATGAATAGGGAAGCCTTTAGTGAGTTAGTTAATAATTTAAACAAAATATGTTTATCAATCTGTTTATGATAGTTGTATTCAATTTATGAATGCATAACTTGTGGGAACAATAATTATTCAAGTGATCTTTTAAGTTGAAGAAAAATTAACTAATTTTGAAGTTAATGTTTTATTTTTCCTTTTTATATGCTTTGTGTTTAATTATGTAAATCAATTGGCCTCATGCATCTTTTTCTCACATCCAGTCCTCTAAGTCTCAATATCAACCTAGACAGATAGGTAAAACTGCAAAGTTGACCAATCAGAAAGAAGACTTGAAAGTTAAAGGGGTACTTCACCGACATATTAGAGCATCAAAGTTGTTTGACCCTCGTGGCGTGAAGGGCTACAAAACGTATACGACTAAATTTATACCACGTACTCAGGTATTTACCTGAGATTTGTAACATAAAACACTTTGGGCTCCGAGGCAAAACAGGTTAATAGATATTTGAAAGATTCGCTCATTTTGTATCTAGTCAACTTTAAGTCAACATTTTTCATTTTCTTATTTTTCTATAACATTAATTGCGAAGAGCTGTTTTGTATTAGAGTATTCAACAGCCAGAAAGCTCGTCATAATGCCTTCCATAATTGCCTACGTGTGTTGCCTACGTTTATGTTTTTACTCAATCTTAAATGTATAATAAAAGCTACCCAAATATATGACAGACAGTTTTTATCTTGTTTTATTTAATAGCAGTAAATATATAGTTATGCTTGTGGAATTTAGTTAATAAGGTTTAAGTTCCAACAATTACCAGTTTGGACTATTTATGCTGCATTTCCGACCAAAGAAACAGGTTGCCGACCATGGCGTCCGAATCGAGTTTCCAATGCAGAGAACAAGGAGTTTTCGTCGACTGGGAGCGTGAAATATGCCAGTGTCTGGTTTTCCAAGTTTACAATCTTACATTGTAAACAAATAAAACATTGAGTTTACGTCACATTGAGCAAAACATTTCCGCTCAATGAAGCACCGAATTTCCGGTGTTATACTCAACGGAAAATCCATGTTTTTTGTCCACCAACTTTACGTTTTTTACGCTGTAAACACATTAAGCATAGAGATTACGTCACCTGAAGCACAGCGCTTACGCCGCCAGAAATGGAGTATTTAAGTTGCATTAAACTCTATTTTTACGTTGCTATTACGTTAAACATCGAGATTACGTTACCTGAGCACGGCGTTTACGCCGCCAGGAATGGGGCAATTAAGTTGCAATAAATTCCATTTTTACGTTGCTAGCACGTTAAACATGGAGTTTACGTCACTCGAAGCACGGCGTTTACGTCGTCAGGAATGAGACATTTAATTTCCATTAAATTTCATTTGTACGTTGTAAACACTTTAAAGATAGAGATTACGTCACCTGGAGCACGGCGTTTACGCCGCCAGGAATTGGGCATCGAAGTTGCATTAAATTACATTTTACGTTGTAAACACGTTAAATAGGGAGTTTACGTTACCTGGAGCACGCCGTTTACGTCATTAGGATTGAGGCATTTAAGTTGCAGTAAATTACATCTTTACGTTGTAAACAGGTTAAACATGGAGTTTACGTCACCTAGACACGGCGTCTACGTCACCAGGAATGGGACATTTCAGTTGCATTAAATTACATGTTTACGCTGTAAAATACGTTAAACATAGAGTTTACGTCACCCGGAGTCCGGCGTTTCCGTCGCCAGGAGCGGGGCGGTCAAGTTGCTTTAAACATTATGAGAAACATGGTTACGGAAACACGAATATAGGTGTGTTTAAAAAGGCGGTTCGTTTAATTTAAGTGAAGTTTAGGCCAGCGTGTTCGTTACTTTTCTTGCCGTGAATTGGGAAATTACTTTCAATATTTGATCATTTTCGTTCATTCTCGTGTAATTAAAAAAAAAAATATTTTGGGGCAGTTTTTCTTCAATTTTTGGTTTATTTATTTTTTATTTTTCCATTTTAGAAAATTTCTTTGGTAATCCATCATCTTTGCAATTTCTTTTCGGGAAATTTTCATCAATTATGAATCATTTTACTAAAATTTCCAATGATTCTAATTTTTCCTTCATCTTTTGCAATGGGAAGGGGCAATATGTTTTGCCGCTTATAAGACTTTTGTTCCAATATGTTCCATTAATCATAACAAAACTGCTCAGACAACACGGTTTTCACTTGGTCCATTGAATGTTAGTGAACAATTTTTTGTAAACTTAGTGTTCCCATACAGTCGAAGAACAAAAGTTTTTAAAACGTACAACATGTTTATGTTATGTCAGAATATAGGCGCCGGAAGTGAGAGAGGGGCAGGGGCCATGGCCTCTTCAACTTTTCAGAAGTAGGTGTTGCACTGCCCTCAATTTTAAACGTACAAATGTATCATTTTGACACATAATATTGTTCTTTGAATAAGAAAATCAATTTGTAACAGGAACAAATTAATTAATTCTCATTTAGATGACCATAGACCTACAAACATACATACATGACACAAGTCAAAATAGTTTTTATATTAAAAGAGTAATCTAATTGACTGAATGACGCATAAATCACTTTAAGTTCATTCTCTGTCGAAGAAAAAAATATCAGGCATACTTCCATGCTTTGGGTAATTACTTCTTGGTGAGTTAGATCGACGCTTCAAACAAGAGACTTGATACAGTTATGACGATCTTGAAGATGGTAAATACCTTTGGATTATTACAGCACCCAGTGAAGGCGCTGTTATTTACTGTCCTGTCACATGTAATGCGAAGTACGGCAACGAAATTATGGAAAGGCGTAAGAAGGGTCCTCTTTCGCATGGGTAGGGAGAAAGGGAGGGGGGGGGGACCACACAATTTCCGCTTACAAGCGGGAAAAATAAGTTCCTATTATGTTGCAAATGCTGCTAATTGGGATATCTAAAATTTTTGCAAAATATTTTGGGAAATTTCTTTCATTTCTGGGCAATTTTCTTTAATTTTCTTAACATTTTCTTCACTTTACAGCCAAGAACCACACAATTTCCAGTTGACAAGCGAGAAAAATAATTTTGTTGAAAATGCTACTGATTGGGATATCTGAAGTTTCGCGAAATACCCTTCAAATTTCAAGAAATTTCCCAATTTTCTTCGATTTTCGACGGAGCTCGGATTATGGTTATTTTTCGAGCAGTCGAGTGTGATTTGACTTTGCCATTCTCGGATTAAAGCTCGACGTGTATGCCCTACCTTAATATACAAGTACCACCTTCTCCTAAAAACTGAAAATGGATACGCCTGCAAAATCCGATGGAAACAAAAACGAATTCGTTTATTCTTTCAAGACTAAAGGGGTTGTATCAACATTAAAGGTTCCTGTTCCGATTCCATTAAATATTGATACCAGAGAATTTGTTGGTAGACTTGTTGGTGCACATGATTTGCCATGTTTTGTAGAAGAAGGTAGGCACTATGTCTTCGAATTTAGAACGTTATACGTCATACACCCCTATTCTGCGAATTAAGCTTGTAACCAACTCAAAACTTTATTGATTGGTCATGCGTGCAGCAAGGATGCATTTAAGAGGAATAACAACCTTACTTAGCTTAGGGAAAAAGCTATGATTCAACTAAAACAGTTTTTGAAAATATATATTTGCATTGGAAGTGTGTGTGTGGAGGGGGGAAGGGGGAGGTGTGGAAATACGGTTTCACTCAGTTTTCTTAAGTTTTCATGAGTGAGAGAAAAATATCTGAAGTGGAACTCGAATATGTTGAACATGATGGTAGAACACAACTCACAAGAGATGTGAAATTAGCTTGCAAATGCTTTGTTTGTGAATTTACAGTTTATTTTTAGAAAAAGGATAGGACGTTTGTCATTGAAGTCAATGTAAAATTCCAACATTTTTGCAATAATTTGTCAATAATTTTGTTGTTGTTGAAAGAGTGTGCATGACTTCTTGATATGTTATTAATTTTTATGTTAACTCTGCAACAGGCCTCCTCCGACTCCTATATTTCCTATATTTTCCTATCAAAATATTCCCTCCTATATTTCCTATAAAGCTCACCTGAAACTTATAGAATTACACATATAGTACTTTAGCTAAAAACTCCCAGAAATGTAATTGTTATTCAATTTGTCAGACTATTTCACCATAAAACCCAACAAAATTTCGCACCCCGAAATGGCTAGAAATGATGCAAAAATAGCAGTTCAGGCAGTTCATCATGCTATAATTACGCGTAATAGGTACTTTTATAATGTAACATGTAAGGCCTAATTTTTTACACAAAAAGACCTCGTTTTCAGCTATCCTGGGGTGCTGCATTTTCAAATTTTATTTGCTGATATATGACAAAACCGACAATAATTAATTTTCTTTTAGTTTTTAGTTAAGGTACAGTATGTGCAATTTTGGTTGAAATTACAAAAATTATGTTTTCTCCCATTGACCGTAATGATATGTGTGTTAAAGTACCTACTATTCCTAAAGAATTTGGGCCATAATTCTATATTCTTGTATATTCTCCTATATTTTTACTTGAATAGGTAGAAATCTTAAAACTTACTAAAAATTAATGGAAAAAAGTTAAGAAGTAAAATATAACATTAGATATTACAGACATTTGTTAAGTTTTCAATTCCTGATTAAGGCACTGTGTAGCAATAATGCTACTATAATCTCTACAAAATAAAATAAGCCATGACTTCATGATTCACTAAAACTGTGTTCTGTGCAAAATTTTCCTTGTTGGTGAGCATGTGAAGCATAATGTGTTCCTATGTAATGGTGATTTTTGCCTGAGATTTCCTAAGAAATTTTAAAGTTTTTTTTAGAATTTCTCAAAAAATGCATAAGTTTCTTCAGAGTTCCTCAGAAAAAGTTAAAGTTTGTTTAGATATCCTCATGGGAGTGTCTCTCATAACACTGGAGGTTTAAAACCCTTAAACTTCTTCAAAATATTTGTGCACCAACAGCTGTATCAGGCATGATTATTAAACTCCGCCTTTATTATTGCATTCATTTGCATATAGTTGCTACAGTATATGAAACTGACAAGACGTTTTTACTTAGTATGTTAAGTCAGGGAGTGTGCAGGATGTGACTGCTTATGGACATAGGGAGGGATGTCATATGGGACATGACACCTCCATCTATACTGATGGCTCCAAGGAAGGCAACAGGACAGCTGCTGCTGCCATCATCCAAGACATCACCCTTAGTAGCAGACTTCCTGACTACTCATCCATCTTTTAGCCGAGGCTAAGGCCGTTCTCCTCGCCCTCAACTTTATTGAGTACTCTCTACTCAGCCACTTTGCCATTTTCTCCGACTCAAAGGCTGTTCTTACTTCTTTACTCAATCTTAAATGGAATTACCTCACATCCCACCTCCTCCTCCTAAAACTCCTTTCGCCCACCCTTTGCAGGAAAAGTGTTCTTTTCTTCTGGATACCCAGCCATGTTGGCATCTCTGGCAATGACAGGGCTGATGCACCTGCTAAGCTTGCCCTAAACCTCCTCCCTACCCCTTTTCCCAAAAGCCTCTCTGACATCAAACTGCTTATCACTTCCCTTGTTTGTGACCGCTGACAAACCTCATGAAACTCCCAAATTGATAACAAACTCCATGTCATCCAGCCCACAATTCCGATCAAACCCACCATCAACAACCTCTCTCATATCAGCAACGTTCATATTACCCATCTTAGAATAGGTCACACCCACCTCACTCACCCCCACCTCCTTATTGGCTTCCCCAACCCCTCTGCAACAATTGCCATTGCACACTTACACAATCCATCACGTTCTCCTTGCTTGCCCCTGTACAACCTTCCTAGAGCTTCCCTCGCTCCCCACAACTCAATTGCTGAGTTCTTCCAGAAAAATCCTCCAGATAAAATTATCTTCCTCCTTCATCATGCTTCCCTCCACAACCATATTTAATTTTCCTCTTCCACCCCCTCTCTCTACTTTGTTTTTGTTTTAAGCATGCACCCCCATCTCTCGATCACAGCTTTCTGAAGTTTTGTTTTTATGAATTCTCTCATTCTCCCCGTTTCCTTTCCTTCCTACCTCTAGAATGATCTAACCTCTCAGGCACATTTTGACCCTCGTTGTCGTGGTGTCGTTAAGCCCCCAAACAAACATGGGACATGAATGGAGGCCATGCGGGACATACGATAAAATATATACACCAAGACATGATTATCTGACTTGCCTTTTTTTCTTATTCAAAAGGTCACTTGCATATAAGTTATTATATAGACTAACAGGCTTTTATACATAGTGTACTCAATTAGGGACTGTGTGATAGCTACATGTAGGACAAGACTTCTTATGGAGCCGATGCCATGTGGGACACGGGGTAGGATTCTATGTGGAACAAAGTCGGATGCCATGTGGGATATATGGTGGAATGCCATGAGGGGGATGCTATAAGATATATGGTGGAATGGGCCATGATGGGATATGGTGGAATAGTGGTGGAATGCTATAAGATGGGAGGTCATGTGGGGATATGGTGGAATGCCATGAGGGATATGCCATGAGGGGGTGGAATGCCATGTGGGACATTGGGTGGAATGCCATGTGGGACACGGGGTAGGATTCTATGTGGAACAAAGTTGGATGCCATGTGGGATATATGGTGGAATGCCATGAGGGACATAGTGTGGAATGCTATGGGATGAGATGTCATGTGGGACATTGGTTGGAATGCCATGTGGGACATGGGGTGGGATGCCACAAGTGACACAAGAGTATGACATAGGTTGGGATGCCATGTGTGACATAGTGTTGGAGGCTATGTGGGACATAGAGTAGGAGGTCATGGGATGTTATGCCATATGTGGGACATAAAGTAGGATGGTAACATGTGGAACATACAGGTATGGTGGGACATAAGGTGGGATGCCATGTGGGACATCAGGTTGGAAGTCACTGATATGGGAATATAAGAATGGATGACATGGGGAATATAGGGAGGGATGTTATGTGGGACACAGGGAGGGATGCCATGTGGGACATAGGGAGGGATGCCATGTGGGACATAGGGAGGGATGCCATGTGGGACATGGTTGGATTAATGTGGGACATAGGATGGGATCCATGTAGGACATAGGGTGGGATTTTGCTGTATTTGGGAAAATGTTGGATGCCAATGGACGTTTTTGGCACCAGAATACAATACTTTTACGCTCGGTTGGGAAATCATGTCCTCTTGTGGAATTTGCCTTAACCAATTCAGATTCAGGACAATAAGAGAAACTGAAAGTACAGTGGTAATTTTTTTTCAGCCACAGTAAACCTTTGTTTTGTACATTTTGTTTGAATGCTTTTGTTTTATCAAAAATACAACTTTTGGGTTCCAGAATACAGTTTGGGATGTCAGGTCTGGACATGGGGTGGGAGGCCATGAGGGTCATTAGATGGATGCCATATGGACATATGGTGGAATGCCATGTGGGAAATATGGTGGAATGCCATATGGGATATACTGAACATGTATGGTGGAATGCCATGTGGGAGATATGGTGGAATGCCATGTGGGACATATGTTGGAATGGCATGTGGGACATATGTTAGAATGGCATGTGGGACATATGTTAGAATGGCATGTGGGACATATGGTAAAAAGTCATGTAGGAGATATGGTGCATGGAATGCCATGTGGGACATGGGGTGGGATGCCATGTGGAACATGGGATACCATGTGGGACGTTGTATGAAATGCCATTTTCATAATTTACCAGGTCATATGATATGGGTGTCAATTTGCACAGGCATGCGAACCATGATGGTATTTATCGTTCTAATTTTGTTATGTTCTGAGGTCTTTATCTAATTAAGATTGTTTGCAAGTTAAGTATGTGACTTAGGATATCACACAATAGTAGGGAATTTTGTATTTTTTTGAAGGCGAAAGAACTTGCTTGGAGAAGTCGATTTCCTCAGATCATTAAGTGTCAGATTGTCTTAAAATGTGTCAAATGAATGGACTTGTAGAGTACTTGCAGCATAAGCTAAATTGTAATAAAATCTTTTGTAAACCATCATAGTAATAAAAAGTTGCTTTAAAACCTGTTCAACATTGACCATCTTGTAGCATTTCAGACTTCAATTTGCATTTTTAAGCAGCTTTTGTGATGATGTATTGGTATTTCTTTCTTCTGTAAATCCTATGTTTTTTTAAATATCTATCATTATTCAATGAACTGATGCAGCAGATCCTCGGTGCTGCTCGGTTGATTTTCAGGCTACCACAATTTTCTCACATTAATGCTGTTTTGAAGTCCCTTCACTGGTTACCAATCAAACAAAGACTTGAATATAAAATTATTTTACAAGTTTTCAAGTGCATTAAAGGCCTTGCTCCAAAATATTTATGTGAAATGGTAGTTAAAAAACCATCCCGCTATGACTTTTGTTTCAAGTCTTTATTTGTTTTCCCTATTAAGCATAAAACTCTTGGCGAAAGGGCCTTTGCTTATAAAGGTCCTTGGTTGTGGAATTGACTCCCAGCTGAACTCAAATGTGTTGATAATGTATCCCTGAACTCCTTCAAAACTAAGCCTAGAATTTTTTTGGTAAAAAAGACATTAATCTAATGTGCAGCTTGATCCAATGCATTTCTATTTATGTTGTCATTTCTGTATTCTTATTTTCGTATCTAATTTCCTTGTATGTAAAGCGTTTTTGAATGTTTTTACAAAATTAGCGCTATATAAATTTATGTATTATTATTATTCCAATCAAAGGTTTTTGAGTTTTTAACATACCTCAAATCAAAATCTAGCAGGAATAGACTTTCCCATGATAGTTGGTAACTAAGATTTAAGAAAGAGAGCTAAAGAATTACATACAGATTTTGATCTGTTTCTGTTTATTTTATAGGCCACACTTGAAATGGCAACCATAGGGGTCATTAGGCTGCATTGGAAAAACTTCAAATTTCATTGAGTATTGATTCTTATGTGAAGAAAAAAGAAAAAGGGTGTAAATAAATAGAAAAATAAAACATTTTTATGGGGTGACTATTGGCCTTTAACTCAAACATGAACTAGAATGTTCTTCACAAAAATATTGAAAGTTATGTAAATTATTTATTTATGCAAATCAGCAAATTAACTTAAATGGGCATGACACATTTCTGACATGCACTTTTGATTTGAGAAATTCAGAATGAAAAGTCTGCAAAGTTACTGCACTTATTTCAATTTTCATTATAGAGGTAGGTTAAGTATTCAAGGGTACTCAATATGCACATACTTATTTGTAGTTGCTGCTTGCCAGTTTTGGTTAAGGACAACAAATATTAGCGTACGTAACGGCCAAAAGTAATGGAAATGTGTTAACAAAAAATCAGCACACGTCTGAATTCTTACGAACTTCATTTTAGTGATGTCACAAAAAGTATTTCCGATGAGTTGTTTTTTCATGCTTACATTCAACGTATCATAGCTAAAGACAAATTATATTTTCTATCTACAGATCGCAAACTGTTTATTCTAATCTACAACTGTATGAAAATTTGCTGAATCTGTATCAAGTAAATTTTTGGGTGCAATTTGAGGAAGAAAATTAGGCAGTAAAAGTGGTGCAGTTTTATTTTTGTAAGTTCCCTGTGCACTTATTTTTATTTCAAATATGGTCGTTGTTCTTATTTTCTTCTCAGAAGGCATGTAATAGACAGGAAACTAATGCAACTGTTTATTGACTTTAAATCTTTTTCTTTTTTCAGAACTCTCATCATCTATTGGTAAATATGTTGAGAAAGAAACGGAAAAGCTGTACATGAAGGAAGCAGAAAGTCTGTTGAAGTCCTTGGAGATTGCTGGTGATGAAGATATAGGAAGCTTGGCTGATGCTTGGGCCCATGATTTTTCCCAGGTACTAGGGTTTAGCCAATACTGTTGGATGAATGGTGCTAGGTGGCTATTTTTGTGATGAGAAAATGGAGTTGTAGGTCTGAAAAGAAATTTGGTTATTTGTCGAATATGTGAGCTCTGTGGAGTCCCTAACAAAATTTGTATGTATTACAGGCGACAAAGATGCAACTTGCACCGTATACTATGATCATGGCTTTTTACCAATTTGGAAGTAAAGCTAATCTCAATTTTCTGTTCTTGTCTATCGGTAAATTTGTTGAAAGAGAAACTGAGAAGTTGCACATGAACGAAGCAGAAAATCTGTTGAAATCTTTGGAGATGAAAAAATAAGTAGGAAATCTGGCTGATAATTGTATTTAGAATTGCTCCCAGACAACAGGGTTTGTTAAATCACTTGTCCAGCTGCCTGGGATGCATTTTTTTCCCAAACAGGAAATCAATGACACAAATTTCCTCTTGTTTTATTGGCTTAAATTCTGAACTCATATGAATGCAAATGCTATCTTGTTTAAAAAAAAAAAAAAAAAAAAAATTGTGACTGGAACAACAACAAAATTAGTCAGCTACCATGATGTAATGTTGTAACAGAAAATATATACAGCACATACACAGGATAACCTTAATTTTTTTCTTTCAGGACAACCATAAATTTAGGTAAATATGCCCAGCAGGCTAGCTAGTTGATCTCTAGTTGGTTTGTCAGTCCTGTGTGGTACATGGACTATAGTACCATACTGTAGGTCCTATCTCATTGTTTTGCAGCAATTAAAGAATGCGCTGAAACTCAATATTTACGTCTTTTGGTTGAAACTGTGTCCTTCACATGTCAAACCATCAATCTTGTGCCAAACATTTTTTTAATACTCATGTGATATTTCATGTGGATTTATATTAAACACCATATTGACATCCATGGGCAGCTCATTGTAGAGGCAAGGGCTGCACTTGCCTCCAAAGATTGCTAGTCATTGTTTTTTGTATTGAATTATATGTATGATTAAAAAGATGTTCATTTTTGCCACCCAATCCCTCCCCCTTCCCACCCCCACAACTAAAATATAATTTTGGAGTTACCGCAATTCAAAGATTACCACAGTGTTTTGAAAAGCCTATTTCAACAGTGTCACATCACAGGGAAAATACAATACAATTTTACGCTTTTCTTTGAAGATTAATTACCCTTCCGACTTATTGGAAACATGTTTTTGTTTAATTATTGAGAAGGGGTAGAACACACAGTTTGCAAGAACATGATTTGTGCCCATCTGTTCATGTAAAGCACCTTTTAAATGTTTTTATTCAGAGAAAATTCATTTTCCTAAAAATTCATAAAAATTGTCTTGGAAGTGCAACTGTGATATCGCCAGAACAGAGATGGAATTAATTGTAAAATTTTCCACGGTTCTGCATAAAGGTGTTGAAAATCCTTTCACAAAAATCATGACAGAAATGATATTAATGTAGGAAATACATCTTTATATGCTGCCCTCTTTTGTAATTAAATGTACTATTTATCCCGTGTAATTACAGAGGGATATATTTACCATGCTGTTGCTTACTCAAAAAAACTTTGAAGAAAAAAAAAAGTAAAGAAAATATATATATATATATATATATATATATATATATATATATATATATATATATATATATATATATATATATATATATATATATATATATATATATATATATATATATATATATTTATATATATATATATATATATATATATATATATATATATATATATATATATATACACACATATATATATATATATATATATATACACACATATATATATATATATATATATATATATATATATATATATACACACATATATATATATATATATATATATATATACACACATATATATATATATATATATATATATATATACACACATATATATATATATATATATATATATATATATACACACATATATATATATATATATATATATATATATATATATATACACACATATATATATATATACACACATATATATATATATATATATATATATATATATACACACATATATATATATATATATATATATATTTTTATATATATATATATATATATATATATATATATATATATATATATATATATATACATATATATATATATATATATATACATATACATATATATATATATATATATATATATATATATATATATATATATATATATATATATATACACATAAATATGTATGTATATACATATATATATTTATATATATATATATATATATATATATATATGCACATACATATATACATATATATACATATATTATATATATGTATATATATATATATATATATATATGTGTATATATACACACATATATATACACATATATATATATATATATATATATATATATATTTATATATATATATATATATATATATATATATATATATATATATATATATATATATATATATATATATATATATATATATATATATATATATATATATATATATATATATATATATATATATATAAATATGAATTTAAAAAATATCCTGCGAGTTTCTGTATTTGCCCCATTTATAACCGCAGGAACTGTAGATTTTTTTCAGCTTTCTCTGCACATCACACCAGCGTTTGCGTTAAAGACAAATTTGTCATATGTTACTCTATGGCTGACACATGTTGTACCTTGCATTGTAAAATTACATATAGCATGTTAAATTTTACACCTGAGTTTTTTATTAAGTTAAATGAAAATCATGAAAATCTTACCTCTCTGATGCGATTGAAAGCCTTGTTTTACACATAATGATTTTGAATTACTCAGAAATAAAAGAAAAATGACACAACAACGAGACTAACGACCAAATGATTCAACATGTCCGTACAAGTAGTGTACATAAACACATATAGGCTAGTATATAGTCAGTATATACATGTACACTGTATGTTAAAGTTTTGATGTTGTTTTGAAGGCAGGCTGTCAATTGTCACCCGATATTATTAACTAGGATTCTACTTTCCTCTTGTATTGTGTTGTACTTTAGGACGGTACACTACTGTGTGTGTGTGTTAACAATACTTAAAAGCTGGACTAGTGCGCAGTGCCCTGTACATTACACAGTGCCCTGTACATACGAAGGCAAATTTACAAAATACGACGGCAAATTCACAAAATGCGCCGGAAATAAAGGGCTTGTCCTAACCAAATACGCCAGTCAAAAAATTATAACGCAACCTCTGCATCACACTGACCTATTAATTTTCAACACACTAGTGAAATCTTTGAAATGCTGTAATTCTGAAGTGGAATAACCCATCTACTTGTTGTTCTCACATAGGTATTTCTTTGATAGTCCCCAATGGGGTTCTTTTGAGAGGTATAAACCTTTAGAAACCTAAACATGTTAAGTAAATGTACATTCATGAAATTGAAACTGAGGATAAGCACCAGCCCTATAAGCCTAATAGCTCAGATGGATTTAGATTTAGCATGAAAATTCACGGGAATTTTCCTTGAACCTCATTTCAATCAAGAAGGGGCATTAAAGTTGTGTCCTAAACACCCGATCATTAATATAAAAGTGGTCGGGTAATCAAATTACGTACCCCGCTTTTGATTTGTATTGCTTGCTTACTCGCCCATTAAATCAAAGGATACAGTTTCCATGCTCCGTGACGTGATTCATGCATAAGTGATTGAACTCTATTTGAGTAGTTTTTATGCATGCAATCGTGTCTGGAAATTATCCGGCTATGCTTGAAAGGCGATATTACTTATGTGGGTTTTTTCAATTAGTGGAGGTGGGACGCTGTATGCATCATTAGACAGGTATACCCATAGTTTGGACATCTTTTGAATAATGCAGCTAGATCATCATGTGGCCCACCCTGTTCTTAAGTATTCTTTCATTGTGTAGGAAAAATCCTAGTTTGGCAGTAAATTGCTGTGTAGAATTATATAGTTTCTTATGTTTTTCTATGCATTTTTTAATTTATTTATTTAAATTATTATTTGTTTATTCTTGGACAGAAATTTAATTTTTAACACAAAAATTGAACAAGAATATTTTTGTAGCAATTGATAAAATCATCAATAAACTAAAGATTTTACTTATTTTAATAATACAAGAAAAATATTTTGCCAAAATTGTACTGTTATGCGAGAATTTTATCATTGTGTATATATGAACAAAGTATAAACCAGGAAGCCTGTCTCTAAAGAGTGTTCCTGGTTGTTTTTTTTCTACTGTAGGAGGATGTAGCCCATGCACCAGAAATAAAATCCAAACCAGAGGTAGAATTTGCAGAAATTTACCATCGACTGATCCACTCACCTGCACTAGACACACTCTTCAATTTGGAACACACTTATGCTGTTGCCATACAGGATGTTGTGTCAGAGAGGGACAGAACCATCTCAAAGTTACAAACGAGGTTCGTTGAATGTTTGTATTTGTTGTTATAAGTATAGTTAGTTACCTAAATTACAACCATCCCTAAATGCTACCCACTTCAAGGATTGGTTCAGGGGTCAAGTATGTCCATCTTATATGAAAGAGGACTGCAAAAGAAACAAAATGGTGAAGAAACTATTAAAAAATCTTATTCCGTTAAGGATATATTAAAGGATTAGTTCAGGGGTCAAGCAAGTCCATCTTATATGTAAGAGGACTACTAAAGAAACAAAATGGTAAAGAAAGCATTCAAAAATCTTATTGCGTTAAGGAGGTATTGAAGTTTAAAGTTTGGTATCATTTCTGTAGAAATGACTGAAGTCAGACTAGTTATGATGTCACAGCCTCACATTCCTCAAAGTCTTTATATATTCTAAAGAAAGTTTATTAAATGTTTTCACTATTTAAATTATTTTCCCTCAAACTTTCTTCAGGTGGTATATTATAAATACCCTTCCTAGATTCAGTTTTACTACTTTTTTTGACATATCACATGGTTTTTAAGCCACAAAATCGCAGGACAAAATATAATAGAATACATAAAGACTTGGAGGATTCTGAGGCTATAACATCACAACTGTATGATTTTAGTCGTTTCTACAGAAATGATACCAAACTTTAAATCAAGATATCTCCTCAACGGAATAAGAACGTTGAATGCTTTCTTCACCATTCTGTTTCTATTGAAGTCCTCTTTCATATAAGATAAACATGCTTGACTCATGAAGTAATCCTTTAAGCAAAGTCGCTTAAAATTATTACGGTTACCAATTGTTTCACTTATTAGATGCTATATGAGTTGATTGTGCTGTCAAGAATAACAATTTATCGAAGATTATTTTGAGCAGTACAGAGGATCAGACATTGTATATCTTACTGGTATACCTGCTGGGTAATTACATGTAGGCATGTTTAACACACAGTGGTTGGAATTCAGGTCAGTCATGGAACATTTGAATTGGCCAAAACTGAGATATATGTACCGAAATTTCAACAAAGCGACACCACATGTTCCAAATCGATCATCATTCATTATTTCAAAGGATTGGAGATTAGGTTGGAACATTGATTAGTCAAAGAAAGCATTAAAAAAATCTTGTTCCTTTAAGGAGTTATCAAGTTTAAAGTTTGGTATCATTTCTGTAGAAACGACTGAAGTCAGACTAGTTATGATGTCATAGCCTTAGATTCCTCAAATTTTTTATGTATTCTACTATGTTTTCTGCGATTTTGTGGCCTAAAAATTGTTGGATCTGTCAGAAAAGTAGTAAAGCAGAATCTAGTGAGGGTAATTATAATATACCACCTGAAGAAAGTTCAGGGAAAAATAAATAAGATAGTGAAAAAACTTGAATAAGTTTTCTTTAAAATGCATTAACAATTGTTAAGAATGTGAGTATCAGAGTGCCAAACTTCCATAGTAGACTTACTACACCAGTCATTTTTACAAAAATGAGACAGCTTTAAACTTGAATATCTTCTTAACATAATAAGATATTTGAATGCTATGTTCACCATTTTGTTTCTTCTGAAGTCCTCTTTAATATAAGATAAACTTGCTTAACCCCTGAACTAATCCTTTAAAGTTAACATTAAAGATTAGTCTGTTCAGAATTTAAAACTCTATGGTGAATGTAAAAGCCCTGCATATCATGCGTAAAATGATGCAGATATACCCCACTTTCCTCCCTGCTATGGGAACACATTTTATATACCAGCTACACTAATTGTTCATAGATTATTTGGTTCTGTAAATAATTTATCCACTCAATATTTATATTTACTATGCATAAGTGACATTAAATGTGAATGGTGGTCAAGTGTTTTATAAAGTAGACTGCAGAAAATAACCAAAACGGCGGTTGGGGAATAAAGGAGATGTACATGACATGATTTGTTTGTCTACCTACAGTGGTGTGGCGGTTATCATACATGTCTACAGACCACGAGGCCTTGGATTCAAGCCTGGGTTGGGTAGACACGCCAGTGCAGCACAACTGGTTATCAAAGGCTGTGGACATTGACTTGGTTGTCGATGTTATGTCTGTCCGTACGTTGTACCTGTGTTCTCGTCCGACTCGTATTAAGCGTTTCGTGATAGTATTGTTACTATTATAACCGAATACGCAGGCGGCAACCCCGTCATTGTAATTATGTGTTCACTTGTCATTGTCGCATGATTTGTTCATATACATTTAATCAGTTTTTATTATTGTTTTTACATTTTAACAGGCAGCAACAAGAGATGGAGAAGGCAGTTAAAAACCTTGACTTCACGCATGATGAGCTACACGTCAATATGCTTGCATCCAGACATTTTGAAAACATTCAGGTTAGTGGAAAATAATTTGATTAACTTTATTTCAGTCAACAAGTTGTTTATGACCAACAATTACATTGTAGCATTTGGAACACTCGCATTTAAAATAAAAACTTCTGACCATTATGGTTGATCATGATATTTGTTTAAAAAAATTTTTTTGACAGCAACATGTACTAAAAGTGTCTTTTAATATTATGAAACCGTTTATCCGAGATTGACAAATCAAGCTGAAAGTTAGTTGTACACACAAGACTAATGTCTGCTTTGCAGTTGTCTGGGAGGAGTATTAAGTTGTTCTTAAACGTTTGTGTGCGTGGGTGTAGCCCCCACCTCCCCATCCCACCTGGTCACGTTGATGTCTGCCTTTGTGGATGTGTGAGATAACAAAATGTAACATAGATTTGGGTAAAAACCAGGTTGTCTATTGAGCAGCCAGAGTGAAAATAGTCTCCCAGGATGGAGGAAAGGGGGAAGGGGAAGGGGAGGGAGGGCAGGATTGTTTATTGTTCAGGCCACTCTGGTGAGCAATATAGGATAATTGCCATTAAAAAACAAAATGGGCAGGGGGATGGGATTTTTGGTTGTCTAGGTCAGTTCAACAAGTGATTCACAATCCCTGCCTTTAAGAATTTGTGTGATATTGTTTCATCCTCAGAGAGAAGAGGCGAGGTGGGATAGTGAACTCTGTAACTTACAAAAAACACAGCGGGAGGAGTTTAAACAATGGGTGACGAAGCTAGATGAGGAGATGGCCAAAGGGAACGAAGGACCAACCAGGTCAGTCTACTTTGAGAGGGAGTCCATTACCCACAACCTCTCCTGTAACTTACCTCAGAATAGGTCACACCCATCTCACTCATTTGCACCTCATTTACCAATTCTCTCCCCCACACCTTTGCAATAAGTGTCACAGGTCTCTAAATGTCAAACACATTCTCTTTGAATGCCCACTTTTTGCCCACCTCAGAGCTACCCTTCCCTTCAATTACATAGCTGAACTCTTTTGCAAACTCTCCAGAAAAATAAATTTCCTCCATCAGTACCGATGTGAGCAGTCTGATACCAGCAAGTTTTTTCGGCAGTTTACCTGGTGTTTTACCAGTGCTTTACAGGCGAGTTTGAAAATGACAAAAACAGGAGATATTTTGTTCAGTTTCACAAACCATCGCCACTGCGAAACAATTAAATTAAAAAGCCATAGTGTTGTTATAACATACACATTTTTTGTGCCCATTCAGTTTAGTATTGATCTGAATTGAGTGAAAACGTTTGACAACATTGAAACACAATGAGAGTTTGAAACATCATATTAAAGTAATATTAGGGTCTACATCAATAGTACGCGAACTTCACATCGGAATAATATAGAACATCACATCGAAATAATAATTAAATTCATGTATGAATTTAATAACAACAAATCGTAACTGATTATGATTTTGAATTATAAAATGAGCCTAAACCAAAATTAAAATGATCCCCTATGGAAATAAAGTTTAAACTTTCCTTCCAGTTAAGTGTTTTCCTTTTCAATGTGCAGATTATTTTTAGTCTTTTGTGCAATATAGCTTGTACTTTTTTTCCTTTTGTATTATTTTTAATTCTAATATTTTGTAGCCTACATTTGTGTATGTAAATTCAATCTTGGTAAAATAGATGTAACCAACAACTTTAAGCAAACATTTTTGCCATCACCACTGCAATATGATTGAGCTTTGGCAGTTTAAACAAAGTGCGGAATGGCTGAAATTCATGTTCTCTACAAGGAATTTAGCCTACGGCCATTATAACATGGCCCAAAATTGAGTGATTTTCTTAATTCATTTCTTGATTGCTCACAATAATCCACAGAATATTTCGAAAGCATATCAAGTTAAAAGGTTAGCAAAATTGTTTTTCAACCTCAAAAGACCCAATTCTTAAATGAGACAGAAAAAGCTGCACAATGTTTATTGCAGCGATCGGCAACCTGTTAGGACTTTAAAATTACGGGAAGATTGGTACAAAGCGCACTTGAAAAAGTATGGGAGAATACAGAACGAAATTAGCAACATCAACTTACTCCGATCTCAGAATATTACATCCTGGTCCAAAAAAATTGTTTAAAACTTTAACATGTTTCCAAAAATAAATACATTTTTGTTCAAAACAACTCCATCATAGAAAATAAAAGAAAACAATAAATATACAAGCTGTAAAACTGCAAACAAACACTATTTCCTTGTTTTGAAGACATATGTTCTACCATTTTCTATCTTTGCAAATAACAAAGAATGAAAAAACTTCCATAAACCAGTGGTACTTTCTTCCGAGGTGGGAGCTGATGCCTCAGTTAATGGCCGCCAAGCTAATGTATAATAGCAAATTATAGCACACATCGCATGGGACATTGCATCAGTATAAATCCCATCTTGTGAAATACCTACTTTTAAATGCAAAATCATTCAATCTGTGTCAGAAAAACAACAACGAAATATCTCCTTTCATGATATGCTGCCCGCATCCCCCTTCACATGTTACTTCTGGGTGGTTTATAACCTGGTGTCAGGTTTCCACGAACTACTCGTCCATGCAGGCTGGCTAAGTTGTTGAAAGACATCATGTTTAACTGCATGACACTTTTATGTAAACATTCAAAATGGAGGAAAGCCATAAAAAAAGAGAACAATATCAAAACCGGGAAGCGTGAGTGGACATCTAGCATTTTGTGAAGTGAGAAATATGAGGAAATTCACTGAGCATGGAAGAGGGATGATGCAAGCATCGTCTTAGACTTTATTTGGGGAAACAAAACATGAAAATGGGGAGAGGGTGGGAGGGGACAATATCATGTACCAAATATCTTTTCACAATGAAAATAATTTCCCCGCCTAAAATTCAATGGTTTGGCGATCCAATTTGCAGTTTGAAACCTGCAAACTGCCACACTCACCCCGCCACTACCCCACCCCTTCTTCTTATTCGTAATACTTCCATTTTTGTGGAAAAATAAAGAAAATGGGTTAGGGACGATATGATCTACAAAACTATATTTTCATAAAAGAGAATGCCCCCACCCCAAATTCAATAGTTTAACCATCCCAGTTTGTCACTTCAAACTTTCAAATGAACAAGGGGATCATAACAAAGATCCACTCCGCTGCTGCCCTCGCCTTCCCCGCCGCCCTCGCCTTTCCCGCCGCCCTCGCCTTCCCCGCCGACCTCGCCTTCCCCACCCGCCTTCCCCACCCCCACCCGTCTTATTTTTTCTGTTGTAATACTTTCTTTTTTTGTGGAGAAATTGAAGAAAATTGGGGGGAAAATTGAGGGGGTGAGATAATCTACCAAAATATCTTTTTATAAAGGAGAATGCCCCCACCCTAAATCGATAGCCTGATAATAATAAATTAAACATTTAGAAGATGGAATCACAGTGGTGTACCATTTCAAATTGCTTTTACCCGCTGTGATCCCCCGTCCCTTACCCGTAATCACCAAACTCAAGTTTATGTCTTTAGACTTCAATTAATTGGAAGACAAAATGTATGAAAATCGGTAGGGGGCATATACCTTTGTGAGTATTTCCCTTTAAATGTGCCAATCTTAATTAATTGAACCGCGCTAGCTCAAAGTCCAGATGCAGCTGGCATCAATTTGTAAACAAATCTGTCAAAGGTGCCTGGGAATGGGGCAGAGGCATTATTTATGATTCTTTAGAAGTTTGCCTTTTTTTTTGCAGTATGTATGTGTTTCAGAGGGATCAATGTTAAGAGTTTCATGTTGTAAGTTTCGGGTAATAATTATAATATTTTTGTTGGAAAGAAAGTCATTTTTGTACAATCTAATTTATAAAGAAATAATTTCTCTGCACCTGGGCTTAACAAATACAGACCAACCCTCCTCTACACAGTCACAATCATAGGAAGGACGTTGTTGTCATCCGCATCCGCCTCGGTTACTCCTTTCTCACCCACTCCTAAATCCTTTCTGGCTCTCCTACACCTGTCTGCCCTACCTGCAACACCGATCTCTCGATCAAGCATATCCTCTTAACCTCTTGTTAATTTCGGAACTCCAGATCTCTCCTTCCTCTTCCACTTCCATTTCTGATCTCTTCAAGAACAATCCTTCCTCCGACATCATCAACTTCCTCCGCAATTGCAACTTATTCGACCTGATCTAACTCTTACCCACACTTCCTTTTCTATCCTACCATTCTATTCCTCCCCTTTTCTTTCCTCTATTCACTTCTTTATTATTCATACCATCCTAACTCTTGCACCTTAGTTTTCTAATACCTTCTTGGCACATTTGACTCTGACTGTATTTTGGCATGAAGGAATGTAACAATGAGGACACGAATACTCTAATCAAAACACTTGCCCAGGAAAAATTTGGTGTCAACCTGCAGCCCACAGACATTGATAGGAGCCACAGAGTGGGTAAGCCAAACAGCCGAGGGAATCGGGCCATAATTGTGAAATTCACAAACTATACAGCAAGGTCGGTCATCCTGAAGGCAAGACGAAAACTGAAAGGATCAGGCATAGTGATACAAGAGGATCTTACTACACAAAAATAGAGCCCTACTGAAGAAAACTTCTGACCACCCTAGAGTATCATCTGCTTGGTCAATCGATGGGAGGATTTACGCACTCCTTAAATCAGCAGATGGCGAAATGAAGAGGAGAGTGATGGGCCCAAACGATCTGATGAACTTGTGACTTTTCATTACCTATTTCGTGACCTGTAAAAACTGGAACATTTTATGCTGAGGAGTATGATATCATATATTACACCATTTTCTTTGCTTTTGTTTGGCTTGTTTAAGCCTTTTCATTATTGTTGGATGTTGTGAATGATGTTTCTGTTCTAATGTGGAATCAATCAATTGATGATCACATTTCAAGTAATTGTAAGTATTATGATATAGATAATTTTAACAATGTAGTTAAGGATACTGGTTTTTCCTTTTTCATCTTAATAGCCGTAGTCTTATCCATAATATTGATACCATAAGTGATTATTTGTCTACCCTTAATAATACCTTTTTAGTCTTGGGTTTCTCAGAAACATGGTTTGGTCCACATAATAAAATCACTGGTATGAGTAATTACAACCTTTTTGAGCAACATAGAGAGAACAGGAGAGGGGCGGGGTTTGTTTGTTTGTACATAATAAGTTTCCTGCAGTTATTCGTCATGACCTATCTATTTTTAACGCTGACATTGAAAGTATCTTTGTTGAACTAAATTTTGAATCCATCACTATCTTATTTTCTGTTATTTATAGACCTCCATAATCCTCAGTAAATTCTTTTTATGATACACTAGAGTTAATCCTCTCAAAAATTTCAAATGAGCATAAAAACTGTTACATTATGGGTGATTTTAATATTGACTTTGCAAAAATATATCCTTTGATTTTCATAACATATTGTCTTCTTATGGGTATTGTCCTTTAATAAGTATACCCACTAGGGTAACTTGTAATTCTGTAAGTTTAATTGATAACATTCTTAGCAATACTAATTTTGATGACTGTATCTCAGGAGTTTTAGTCACTGACATCAGTGATCATTTTCCAATTTTTCACCAAGTTAATGTTTGTACTAACAGAGTTAAAAACAAAGCTATCATATATATACGTAATTATTCTAAGTGTAATGTTGATAATTTTGTCAGTAAAGTTGGTGCAGTAGACTGGAGTTTTATTTTGGCACTCAAAGACGCCAACGCAGCTTATGATTCATTTGTAAATACCATTGATCATATTTATGATAATTGTTTTCCACATATAACTATAATTACTAAAACTAATCGTAAACGGCATCCATGGATAACTTCTGGAATTCTTAAGTCAATCAAAGTTAAAATAAATTATATAGAAGGTTTCTAAGAAATCCATCTAGTGAAAACAAAACCAACTACAAGAAATATAGAAATAAATTAAATCATGTTATTCGCTTTTCAAAAAGAACTACTTTAATGAAAAATTTAACAATTGTAAAAATAATGCCAAAAGTACTTGGAGTATAATAAATGAACTTTTAAATAAAAGGTCAAGTAATTGGTATCCTCATTCAGTGATGGAGACAATCCAGTCACTGACCCCAAAACAATTGCCAATAATTTTAATGACTTTTTGTCAATATAGGCCCTACTCTTGCTAACAATATAAATGGTAACAAATCCTTTGATGAGTACTTAGAGCCAAACAAGAGCATTTTAAGTTCTTTGTTCCTTAATCCTGTAACAATTAACGAAGTTTTTAAAGTAGCTTATTCGTGTCTTAAATCTAATAAGTCTGCTGGTTCTGACAACCTCAAACCTGGTATAATCAGGTTAGTAATTCATCACATTCTTCAACCTTTAACTCACATTTCCAACTTATCATTCATCACAGGTATTTTTCCTAACAGACTAAAAATTGCTAAAGTTGTCCCCATCTATAAGAAAGATGATCCTCATGTTTATGAAAACTACCGCCCTATATCTATCTTACCATGTATATCTAAAATTATTGAAAGGTTGATGTTTAATCGTATCCTAGCTTTCCTTGACAAACACAACATTTTATTTGATGATCAGTATGGATTTAGACCAGTTCATTCTACGGAATCGCACTTATCTCTGCAATGAATAAATTATATAAAGCTCTTGAACAAAAGATTCAGCAGTTGGAATCTTCCTTGACCTGTCTAAGGCCTTTGATACCATTGATCATCATATTTTATTAAAAAGTTATCATTTTATGGCATAAGAGGTAAAGCTCTTGATTGGTTTTATAGCTACCTTTCTAATAGGCATCAGTATGTGTATTATAATAATTGCAGTTCTGATCTTTCTCGTGTTAAGTGTGGAGTCCCTCAAGGCTCTATATTAGGACCACTTCTATTTATTTTATATACCAACGATATAAGTAATGTGTCTTCAAAATCATCTTTAATTTTATTTGCAGATGACACAAATATTTTTTATCAAGGTAGTAACGCTTATGAGTTACAAGACATTATCTGCTCTGATTTATTATGTTATCATGACTGGTTCTGTGCTAATAAGCTCTCTTTAAATGCAGCTAAAACTAATTATATTGTTTTTGGTACTCTTAGTAAAAATTGGAATGTCACTATCAATTTGAATGGTATAATAGTCCATAAGGTAACCTCAACCAAATTTTTAGGGGTGACCATCGACTCCAATCTTTCCTGGTCAGACCATATTTATTCAATTTGTAACAAAATTTCTAGATCTGTTGGTATCCTTTCTAAATTAAAATATTATATTCCAAGAAATATTCTAAGGTGCTTGTATCAAACTCTTATTTTGCCTCATTTGTCTTATTGTTGCAGTGTTTGGTCAAGTGCAACTAAAACCACTTTAAATAAATTAATTGTCTTACAAAAACAGGCTATTCGACATATTACCAATGCTCATTATCGTGAAAGTACCAGCAAGCTTTTTCTGTCGCTTAATCTTCTGAAATTGCCTGACATCATCCAAATCAATCTTGCAACTATTGTTTATCGTGCAACACATAATGACCTCCCATTTCCTTTAGTTAATCTATTTAAGACAAACAATGACTTTCATTCATATAATACCCGTCAATCAAATAACATTCATTGTCCTCCATGTCGCACTAATCTGATTAGATTTAATACTTGTAATCGAGCCATTGATTTTTGGAATTCCATTCCTTGTGACATACAAACTTGTAATTCTCTTGCCAGCTTTCGGAAAATCATTAGACAAAATTGTGTAAAAATTACTAAATACTCTATTACTACTTGTTATATATATCCGTAACCTTAGGGGTAGGGGATGGGTGGGAATAGGGTCTGGTATTTTTGGTAGGGGCTGGTAAATTTTTTTGGGGGAGTGTAGTAACTTGAAGGGGTGGGGTGGGTAGTTTATGCTAAAATTAACTTACTTTGTAACCAGGAGTGTTGTACTTAGTTAAGCTCTCCAGAGTTTTTTGCAAGACTTCCTTTCACATACATATTGTATATTATTATATCCTACACCTATCCACATTTCTATATGTTGATAACTGTATTTCAACAATTCAAATATTTGTAAACTCAATTGTATATCTGTATATGTTGTATATTGTTATATGTAAATATGTTGTGAAGAACCAAATAAATAAAGCAAGTAAATAAATAAAGCAAACTGTCGAGGCGCCGTTAAACATCAATAAACAATATCAAATAATGGGAGCAACATCTATGTATCTGTTTATTTACGTCGCTGATTTTAAACTTTCGGAAATAGATTTTGATGTGTTCTATTCCACAATGGAAGTCTGTGTTACAAACACTAAGCGAAGAGTGCATAGTTCAAAAATGTAATTGTTGTCATTTTATTATTTTTTCTATCCTTTTCTTTCGTGTTTCACTTTTATTGTATATGGAAATACATATTACAAAGTTTTTGACAACTTTTCATGATATTTTGGTGGACATAATTCAGGAGTTAAAATTATACCTGACTGTTTGGAATACTATATATTTCGGAATAAAACATGGAAATCTCAGTAAGTTAATCTTGTTCATTTTTATTTACCAATCCTTTTTTTTTCGCTTATCATTTTAGTTTTAGTTTATATTAAGTTATTCAATTTTCATTTTATCATTTATAAAAAATGGCCGCGCCCGCCCTGCCCCGATAGTTGTGACGCAATTTGTGTTGGGGCCATGGTCCCTTCCTTTTCAGGTTGTAATTTTTTGTTGAACTTATTGAAAATAGATAATGATCTTAAATCGCCATGGTACACTTTGCATTGTCGCTACCAATTTATTGAGGCCTCAACTGTGTCCTTTGAAAAGACACGGGAAATGAAATACTTAATTTTGCTTAAAACGTCAATTTGCATGAGTTTGAAAAGTATTATATGAACTAAAGACATTTAGTGAAATGTGCAGGTCTGGTACGTGTGCAGACGTTCAATAATACACACAGTAGACCGAGGACTTTCCTTGCTGAAAGAAATAAGAGTTGTGATAACGCTCGTGGTAGTATCTTTGCATTTAAAAATTAAATCGCAAGTTGCCTGAAAACCAATACCACGTTTTTGGCTTCGATCAGGTCTTTTTTTGGCGCTTTACTGGCGGCAGTACCGGCGCTTTACTGGGGTTCAAATTATTAGCGCAATTGTCAAACTGCTGGTATTGGTACTGTACACCATGCCTGCTACTATAACGATATCTAATTTATCTTACCTTCAACCCTCTCCATTCTATATCTACCTACTGCACTCTGTTGTTGCACCCTCACAGTCCATCACGTTCTTCTTGCTTGCCCCCTGTACAACCTTCCCAGAGCTTCCCTCGCTCCCCACAACTCATTAGTTGAGCTCTTCCAGAAAAAGCCTCTGGATAAAATTATCTCCTTTTTTCATCATGCTTCACCTGCAACCATATTTAGTCCTCCTCTCCCACCCCGTTCTTTCTACTTTTGCCTATTTTTCCTACTTTTTTTTTTTTTACCCATGCACTTCCTCTCTCATTCCCAGCTTTCTGGCTTTTATTTGGTTCCTGTGTTTCTCTCAATCTTCCCCTGTTTTCTTTTCTTCCTACCTCTGGAATGATCTAACCACTCAGGCACAATTTGACCCTCGCTGTTGTGGTGCCGTTAAGCCTTCATCAAACAAACAAACTGTTCTGAAGTTCTCCAACCAGTTTTACATTCTGAAATAATCTGCCGTTAAGCCTCACCAAACATACAAACTAAGCGGATGTTACATTCAGTTGAGAGACAGAGGTGGTGTGAATCTCTTAATCATATTTTCTGATAAAGGTTTAGCCATTTAAATGAACAAAATCTATGTCATTTTTGAAGACACCTATCACCCTTTTAATGCAGAGAGAATAATTATACGAGGAGGGGTTAAACTTCTACACCATATTATTCTTTTCAAAGTTGAGTAATTTATCCAAAAAAAAACATAAGATGGATCCCTCTTCTAAAGACACCCCTCAGATTTTCTGAAGTCGTGATTACATTAAGATAGGGAGGGGTAAAACTTCTAGACCACGCTATCTGAGAAAAGTATACTTATTTATTTGAGGAAGATATATTTGTCTTCTGAGGACACTTCATGGTAAATCCAATCATCTAAACTTCTACACCGTATTATTCTTTTCAAAGTTGAGTAATTTATGCAAAAAAAAACATAAGATGGATCCCTCTTCTAAAGACAACTCTCAGATTTTCTGAAGTCGTGATTACATTAAGATAGGGAGGGGTGAAACTTCTAGACCACGCTATCTGAGAAAAGTGTAGCTATTTATTTGAGGAAGATATATTCGTCTTCTGAGGACACTTCATGGTAACTGATTGGTTGGGAAACAAAGTTAAAATTCCCCCCCACAGTTGATTGGTCAAAGTGCTGAAAAAATTACGTTTGACTAACCTTGGTTTGAAAAGGTCAATAGCATTCACTTCAATGAAGATTAAGCCAGTGGAAGGCCTTGCATCTTTTCCTTTGATTGTTACATCAAGAAGTGTATGGTCTTAACCCTTACTCTACTACGCAGCGAAATTATTGCCATTTTAAGTGCCCCGTCTTTGACTCCGCCTCCCAAGCGCATTTAAAAAAAAGTGCTGGTAGTGTATGGGATAAGCAGCCAGTGGCAAGTATGCCAACTCAAAAATATAAGCAGCATGGCCCCGGTGGGTGGCCCACTGGGTCACTGAAGTGAAATGAGCTTGACTATGCCGCTCGGAAGACAGAGGACCCTTCAATAATCAGCCTGTGCTTAACCCTTACTCTACCACGCTGTGATATTATCACCGTTTTGGGTGCCCCATCTTTGGCCCCACCTCCCAAGCATGTTTTCAAAAGGGTTAAGTAAATAACAAATGGGGGAATTTGCTATTGTTTTAGCACATGTAAACCTTAGCACAGTGTGGAGTCTATGGATTTTTCCGATACGGAAAGTAAACGGCTTTTAACCAACAAAAATAAAATTATTGCCAAGTATTGTCAGCTTATGAAAGATTTGAATATTGTTTTCTCTAAAAAAAAGCATTGTGAAGGGGATGAAGTACACTTCCTGCGAATCCAGGGGGACAATCCCCCAATTTTCACAGGTCCAGGGGGACAATCCCCCAATTCTACAGGTTTCTTCTTTTCTGGAGAGAATTTATTATTTTCAGCTAACACATGTGTAGACACAGAGTCAAATGAATCTCTAAACAGCCTTGGTTTTGACATTACCTGCCTCCAGCTGAAATTACACATTTTACTGGAAAATGTTACTGGAAAATAACTTGGCTTTATTGGATTGGGGGCATAGCCTCATAACACATACATGTGTCAAAGCTTGGCTTATTGTTTAGTTTCACCAAGGATGTGTTCGTACATCCCTGGTTTCACATCATCTGATTGGTGCATTTGCAGACAAACTAATTGAAAGAAAGGATGTACAATATTAGAGTAGAATCAATGGGAATATTGCAATGAAATACTATTAAACGATGGTAGACCATAAATATATATTTTTTTATGCAAAACTTGACTTGAAAATGGCAACTCCCCATTTCATCTTCCTTGCTATCATCTCTACTACTCTTTTGAACATTTTTGGGATAAAGTTGAGCTTCAACATCATTGATGTTCTGGTTTTATCTCTCAGCATTAGCTAAATTGCTCTACAATCTATTGTAAATACCATGAAAGTAGCAAGACATTTGATCAAAATCGGTTAAGAAATGACCATTTCACAAGTTTTTGAATCCCAGGCATGGATTTTCTATCATATGCATATTTTGTGATGTATTACAGTGGACCTTTGAATTTTTGTTTGTAAATCCTTTGATTTTAACATGTCTGTCATAATTCATTGTAAGGAGGGTGGGGTGTGGGGAATGCAGCAAATTCTGACCAAAAGCTTATAAATCTCTGCCACGCCCACAAACTAAATTCTAGCAGAAATAAACTTTCCCATCGTTTTCAGTGACCAAGATGTAAAAAAAAAAAATCAAAGTAGTACATAAAGATTTTGAGCTGACTTCCCACATCACACATGAGTCTACTCATGATTTTGTTTCCTCCCCCTCCCCTCCCCACACACTTTTGACTTTGCTCTCCCAATTTCAATAGGAAAATGCCACCCATGGCCTTAGCTTTTAGTAAAGTGAAATATGTTATAGGAGAAAAAGAAGAGAAATTGATTAAAAAGTCCTCTTTTGAAAAAAAGTTTCCTAAAACCTGTGTTTGGACACCCTTTGGAGTTGAAACCTTATGCACCAACCAACATCAACTTTTATTTTTTTACCCTACTTCTCAACTTGTTCTGGAAGACTTTGTTGGGCCAAAATTCCCATTTTCATAGCTACCCACCCCTCCCGGTTTCACGGATTTAAGTCGCATTGACTTAGTGTGTGTACAACTGTACCATTGTAGGTACAGCTTATTAGTAGTACTTAATTAAAATCAAATATAAAATTTTGTACATCAATTAAAAGGTTTTAGTAGTCCCCTTGCCCCTAAAAAAGAAAAGTCAGTGAAAAATTTGACATTTCTGGGGGTAAACAGCCCAATTTGCTCCCCCGGGCACGGTGCTCACAAGGACACCTTAGGGTTGGTGCCGTTGAGAACACGGCTGATTAATTCATTTTAATTGTTAATATTTTTACTTAAATGGAAAGGCCTCCACACCCCCTCCTTCCTCCCCTGATGATCAAACACTGAAAGAAGCCAAAACAAACGTTTTCATACTTTTCAATTGATTTATTCAATTAAGGTGAAATAAGATAGCTGACTTTCAATCCTGATTACCCTTTCCTTTTTCATAGTCGGAGGATAAGAGCGATGTCTGATTCACTCCCATTGGACAATGCAGAGGAAGTAATCGAGCAGCCACGACTGGAGGAGAGCTTCACAGCTCATCTTGGTAAGAAAATGACATTGTTTCAGTAAAAGTATATGGACAGGTAGCAACAGCATGAGCTTAACAGGTTTGAAATTTGCTCAAAACCATGAAAACTGCAGCAGGTCCTTTCCAAATTGATTAAAGATTGACCCTTTTGCTGCATTTTAAAACTGGATGCCTATTGTATGAACATAAATAGTGCAAAATTTTGTGAAATGAAATAGCTGGGACATTGCCTGTGCTAACTTATTGTTTTTTTGGTCCTTTTCCCAAAATATTTGGAATGGGAGAAGTTGGCTGTAATGAACAAGAAATTGGATGTTATTGTAATCATGACTCAGATGTAGCAACATAATGCAACTTGAGAATCTTTGGTATTTGAAGTATGGGAGAGATATCTAAAGAATTACACATATATTTTGCTGTTCATAAAGTACATCATCACTTTTTTGCATGCATGCTGACCAGTACATCATCACTTTTTGCATGCATGCTGACCAGTACATCATCACTTTTTTGCATGCATTCTGACCAGTACATCATCACTTTTTTGTATGCATGCTGACCAGTACATCATCACTTTTTTGCATGCATTCTGACCAGTACATCATCACTTCTTTGCATGCATGCTGACCACCAGTACATCATCACTTTTTTTGCATGCATGCTGACCAGTACATCATCACTTTTTTGCATGCATGCTGACCAGTACATCATCACTTTTTTTCATCCATACTGACCAGTACATCATCCGTTTTTTGCATGCATGCTGACCAGTACATCATCACTTTTTGCATGCATGCTGACCAGTACATCATCACTTTTTGCATGCATTCTGACCAGTACATCATCACTTTTTGCATGCATGCTGACCAGTACATCATCACTTTTTGCATGCATGCTGACCAGTACATCATCACTTTTTGCATGCATGCTGACCAGTACATCATCACTTTTTGCATGCATGCTGACCAGTACATCATCACTTTTTGCATGCATGCTGACCAGTACATCATCACTTTTTGCATGCATGCTGACCAGTACATCATCACTTTTTGCATGCATGCTGACCAGTACATCATCACTTTTTGCATGCATGCTGACCAGTACATCATCACTTTTTGCATGCATGCTGACCAGTACATCATCACTTTTTGCATGCATGCTGACCAGTACATCATCACTTTTTGCATGCATGCTGACCAGTACATCATCACTTTTTGCATGCATGCTGACCAGTACATCATCACTTTTTTGCATGCATGCTGACCAGTACATCATCACTTTTTTGCATGCATGCTGACCAGTACATCATCACTTTTTTGCATGCATGCTGACCAGTACATCATCACTTTTTTGCATGCATGCTGACCATTTAAAGACTGTTCTTCTTGATCTCACTAAGTACAAAAATAGGCCACATCCACCATAGCAACGCAGTAACTAGGTGGGGCAAACAAACTTAAAATCCGCAATCATGCATGACCAATGAATTGACATTTAGATGTTCATGTGCAAGTTTGATCCGTTTATGGCACTTCTCCATATCTTTAAAGTTTTTAGCAAAAGGAATAAACAAAATTCTGTTTACTAACTGTTCTGGGGAAAGGGAATCAGATTTTCAAAGTCCGTAGTGGGCCCATAAGCGCAAATTTTGTTCATCTTTTTGTCGTCACTCAGTCTGTGTACAAAATTTGTTTTGTGCAGTATATTACATTGACTGTATAAGCGCGCACAGCTAGCTAGCTGTACTGTGCCAGTACCACATAGGATTTTTGCCCCGCTTAGTTATGCAAATTTTGTTGCAAAAGGCAAACTCATACGGTGATTGGTTGAATTGGTAGAAAAATCTTTGCCTGTCCATATACCTTTATTTTGTGCATGTAAAATCTATTGAGTTTTAGTCAATGAGTTTAACTCATGTTAAAAAGTTTCGTAGTTGGATTTACAGCAAGAGACTTCAGGGATGTAGGAAACTGGAAAATTGGAGAGGGGGAGGTCATGACCTCTTAGGAGGCACTTCCCAAGTCATATGCATATGTCCCTCATCCCAATTTGTATATATATAATAAGTAAACCCAAAACAAGATAGTAAAGTAATAGAATAATAGATACTTTTCCGATGGGGACACAGTCCGTCCTCCCGAACATGGGACTGACAAAAGCCACCAGTTACCTACAGTGCTAGCGAGAACGAATGTGTCATGTGATTTCCCGCATCACATGGTTCACGCTGTCCATCAAGTACCAACGCAATCGGATTAACTATTGTTAAGAATGCAGGGAAATCGCGATCAATAACCAGCTTAAGTTGTTTACTTCATGTACGGTTTATCTATGGTTACGAACCAGAAAAATCCGTTTAAATGTTTCACGGGGACAATGAGATCAATTGTTTTGTGATTGCGTTTAATATCCGAGGTTTGCCGTGGCTTCACGCACACAAAAGATTTACAAGTATGTTTAAAAGGGATTAAAGACTTAGGCCCTATTGGGCCCTATGTCAGTTCCGAAATCTCAACAGGGTTTAAGAGACAAGCATCATAGACCTCTTGCCCATATTGTGTGTGTGTGCAACTTCATTTCTTTTACATCTACAAGCAATCAATATCTTTTTCGACAGGTTCATGATTCCATGATAAACAAAGAAAAAGAGTGAAGAAAAATATTGCCTCAGTGTTCTTTTTTCATTTGAAAAATAAAGAAGAAAAAAAAACTACACTACGCTTTTTTTTTGATGGATAAGTGTTCCCCAATATTTCTCATCAGCGTTATATACTTGCCCCTCAATCAGCAGGCTTCCCCCTCAATGATAAGACTAAAAGAGGGGGAATTTTCGCCAAAAGAGGGTGTAACACATTTTGGTAGAGAGTGGGTTAAGTTGTGAGTATGAACTAGTCGAGGTGCTGAAGAAGGATGCTCAACCTGTCAAATATGCGATCACATTTTTTTTATTAGAGTTTGTGTGTATGGGGGTGGATTGGCGGGGGATTGGGGCGGATTGGCGGGGGGGATTGGGGGATTGGCGGGGATTGGCGGGGGATTGGCGGGGGGGATTATGGGGGGATTGGCGGGGGATTGGCGGGGGATTGGCGGGGGATTGGCGGGGGATTGGCGGGGGGGGTCACCTGGTATTTTATTTCTAACTTCTAAACATTTTGGAATATTTTGAGAATTTAATTTTTCATCAGCTGGTATCATCAAATTGCCCGTCACCTGCTAGTAACTGCAAAAATTGATCCAGAAAGGTTACCATTACCAATTGAGTCGCACATTATATTTTATACAAAAAGGCTTATAACTTTTGTTACAAGTATATTTTTTTACTCGGATGTCACTATTATTTCATTCTAATTTCCCACCATGTGGTATGGTAAAATTCACCATCACCCTAGGCCTCTTGTAACTTCTACAATCCGGACCAGTTGTCATCCCCTTCCCGGAAACTTATTATTCAATAATCTAAATGTGGGACTTCCAGATCCAGCAGGTTACTCACAACAATTGTGAGCATAAAACTTTTCTGTAGTGGGACTACTACACGAAAAACACGGAGCTGTGCGTATCATTTTTAAGTTACGAATTAAACTACTTTTTCTGTCAAAAATAACTTAATATCAAAAACCGGCATTTAATGTTTGGCTATTATATTATCAATAACTGGCAATTAATACAACCATGGACATTAGTACAGACACTGCTTAAAAACTTGTGCAAATTTCGGACTTCATATTATGCATCATTCCACAAGAAAAACTTTGCTTCAAAGGACATTTCATACTCCTTGGGAGATGCTGCTGCCCTTAATAAAAACTCTTTTGTGTTGGGTTGGAAATCGAACACATGGTTCACTGAACAGCTTGTGTGAGTTAACCAGATCATTGTTTTGTGGTTTTAGAAAATAAAGAAAAAGATATCTTTTACTTCGACGACGGGCTGTGCTCTTTATGAGGGCCAGTCTAAGTGTTCCTGGTTTTAAGCAAAGCCATTTCTAATGGATAAGATTGCATTTATTTTTCAGTTACTTGCAACTTGGTTAATTTATAGTTCAGCCAGCAGGAGTGAGAGCTGGTACTACTTTTCTTTTTATCTTTGCACTTAAAACATCAGCTGCCTGCCTATATTCCGATGGGATCCCTGGTGTGAATTTTGTGTAGACCAGTAGCCTATTTTATAGCTATTTGACATTTTAATATATTATTTGCAATATGCTTTTGACTAAATTGAAAGAGATTGATTTCTTATCTCTTCTTCATTTTTTAAATTTTAAATTACTATTCTGCAGTAGTCATATTTTGATTTCTTTTTTACGATGGTTTTTGCATTCATATTTGTTTTAAAGTCATTTGTAAATAACATTGAACTACATATAGGTCTACATAATTAAATCGGGAGTGAGTGGATACAGAGATGGTGTGATAAGATGGATCGGGATGGGGGGTCACGGGGGTCACACGTTTAAGTTGTTGCCATTAAAAATAATTATTTACACTTCAGAAACATGTTAGTATGGAACTACAAACAAAAATCAACTAAACATATTTGTTAGAAGAAAATAATGACATTTCACAGCGGACAAAACCAGCTGCATGCAAACAAATGGAACTTTAAAATTAGCTGTCATTTTAGAATGTTAACTTGTTGGGAAATACAGTAATTCTTACAATGCAAAGTGCAAATGGAAGAAAGAAGTACATGTACGAAATAAAACTTGCAGAGGTTTTTGTATTTATTTATTTCTCTTGACATATTAGTAAAAGCAGTGAGAAGTGTTAGCACAAAAAAAAAAATATATATATATGAAGGGAAAGATCAATGTTAAACTTATCCTATATCCTATAGGATATAACATTACAGTACACAACCCTTCATAGATAGGAAGCATTTCCTGCTAATTGTTAGAAACTCAACGAGTCCTTGGTTTTGCATGGCAAGTTATTGACTTGAACTTCAGACCTAGCCTTCTTTTTTTTTTTTTTTGGGAAAAGGGTTGCTTCATTGGAAATTGATAGCTTTTTTTTTTTGAGCAACTTCTAAAAAAATATTGTTAATATGTTGTGGTCACCCTGTGAGACCGACGCCACTCCAAAATAACCATACTGTGGTTCCCTTAAAAATCAGAAGCTGACTGCGTCCAGCATTTACTCAATTTGTTTTAGGGGCTATACTGACCAGTGATTTATTATTATGTTTTAAAGGTTGAGGGTTAAGCTCCAATAGTTAAAATAGGTCAGGGATTTGTTTTTTTGTATTTCCATCACACAACCTGCCTTACAGCTATCATATGCTACCATACAATGAGTGGGCATCAAGAATATGTATTCTTAAAAGAACATGCATATTGAAAACAAAAAAAAACGTTATGAATTTGACCAAACTACACTCATCTTGAAACATACCTGCGGAAACAGAATTTTGGGATATGAATTGAGGGTTAATTACGATGTTACGCTGACGACCGTAATCAAGAAATTGCCATTTGCGAACACAAGTCTCGATGAGTAGCACTACAGTATTGACTATTGTGTATTAATTACTTCAGGCCTACATTGTTGTCAGTGGAACTGGTTGGAAGGAACATCCCTGTTTAGTTTTGTGGTTAACACTCTCTTGACCAGCAAACTAGCTTTACAGAGTTTATTGATTAAAAGGGATTATTTTCTGCAACAGAATAGGGAATGCAGGAATCGACTTAACATTACCACCCAATCCTGTCAAATGCATTTCCAAGTAATGTAAATGACACATTATTCCCGCTACCACTGTACCGTTGGGTCAGGAATTTAATGGCAATTCATTTGAAAAGGGTCATATTTTTCTGAAAATTGTGCGCACATTCCACCAGTTCTTGCACCTTTCACAGTAATTGAGGGGCACTTTTCATTTTCAAAAAGGGCACTTTTGTCATTTTTTGGAAAAGTGTGTGGGGAGGAGGGGGAGGTACGTGCCTCTGTGCCTATAGTTCCTACACCTATGAGAGGCTTGCGTGTAATGTGTCATTCATATGGCTTTGTGTTGCACTTGCTTCAGTCTATACTCGGCAGGGGCGGAAGATATAGTGGACGACAGCACCAATGGTCGCATAGGAATTTTCAGGTCTCCAGAAAGAAAAAAAAATATTCAGAAAGAGAATTTCTCCAGAAAGAAAATTATCAGGAAAAGAAAGAAAAGGAAAGGGGAGATAATGTGTAAAAGAAACTAGAAGAGATAGAAATACAATTTTCTTCGGTCTTGTTATTAGTGTTTCAGTATATTTGCAAAAATTAATTTTCAAGACTTCTTCCCAGAAGGTAAGATTTTTTTTTCCACCCCTGGTACTTGGGTGTAAAGGTACCAGTATCGCTATGGAGTTCAACTTTAATGGCCCATTGTCCCATCTAGGGAAAAGACTTGACTCTCACCCACTTGAACGTTTGAAGCCTGGTATAACAACAAACCTTGTCTTCATGGTCTAGGAAGAGATTAAATTGTAAAAGTCCATTCATTGCTAACTTATTTTATATTTACTCTTTGATAGTGATAGCAATGATAACAATGTGAATTATGTAGTGCTTGAAGTATAGGTGGGATTAGGGTGGTGCAAAGTGGGCAATTTTCCTACACTTTTTTGTCATATTTTTAACAAATTAATCCGCCAACGATACAAGGTTTGACAAATTAACCTGAAAATAATTTGTCCACAGGTCAATGACCTCTGCATTTATGGCTGTGAGCAAAATTGTGTTGACTGAAGAATTTTTGCATATTTGTGTAATACAGATTTTGGCTAGAAAACTGGTTGTCTGATGGTTGGGCATATCGATGCCCCACAGAAACAGATCAGAACCAATCTTTTGGGATCGGAACCAATCTTTTGTGATCAAAACCAATCATTTGGGATCGGAACTAATCTTTTGGGATCGGAACCAATCTTGGGATTGGAACCAATCTTTTGGAATCGGAACCAGTCTTTTGGGATTGGAACCAATCTTATGGGGTCGAAACCAATCTTTTGGGATCGCAACAAATCTTTTGGATATGGAACCAATATGTTGGGAATCAAACCAATCTTTTGGGTTTGAAACCAATCTTTTTTTATCTTATTCGGAAGGGAATTAACTTTAAACTGACAATTCATTTAACTTAATAAATAAATCCATAATCGAGCCATGATGACACATGAAGCTGGTTTTTATCCCCAGTTTCCTTAGCGTAAGTGGTTGAGAGCAGATATGACTCCCCTGGTGGGGTCCGAGGGCGAAGCCCCGGTAGGGGTCCAGGGGGTGAAGCCCCCGAAAGTTTTTGCAAAATGGACATTTCAAGAGCAAAATAGTATGTCACAACTTATAGTAAGAAGGTGTATTATAGAAGTTAAAATTCATGTCAAAGAGAGCTATAATACACCATATACAAAGTGCAAACCGCTAAACTTGTCGGCGTGGGATCCAGGGGCAGCCCCTGGTGGGGTCCAGGGGTGAAGCCCCCGAATGCTTTCGCAAAATTGACATTTCAAGGGCAAAAACGTATATCACAATGCATAGTAAGAAGGGTATTATACAATTCAAACTTCATGTCAAAGAGAGCTATATATAATACACCTTATACAAAACACAAAATTATGAATACACATAATGTGGAAATATAATGTTTTATTGTTTACGCTTGTACATTGTTAGGTTGATTGTCACTCTTTGAAAAATATCGAGTTGTCTAAAAGAAAGGTTTTCAATAATTTATTACAAACTTGTGTAAATGTTGTCGAACTTTTAAAATGAGCCTGTTCTGTATCACGTGTACTCGGACACCCGATTCCCCCTCTCTCCTCCCCCTCTCTCTCCACTCTCTCTCTCTCCCCTCTCTCTGTGTCTTAGTTCATGTATTTAAATACAAAACCGCACAAATGTTTATAAATTATTACCGAAGGACCTTTTTCTGAGAAAGTGCCCTTTTTAAATCTAAAAACATGATAAGCAACTGGAATTTCAAAGCTTGTTGAACCGATGGCACCAATCTGAACCGGCGGATTGAACCTCTTCCCCCCCTTCCCCTTCTTCCTCCTCCCACCTCCTGGCTACACCACTAAACACTCCACTTCACAAACAATTGCAGATGACTTCATACTACCAGTATTTGTGCACACCCACATGCAGGTTTTCCTCTTGCTGGGTGTTTTTTTACCATCTATAAATTGTTGGTAAATTCTGTAAATAAACCATCAACCTGTGAAAAAATATCAGATTAATTGCCCAATTTGTACTTTCTAGGTTTTCCTGAAAGAAGTTCAAATTTTGAGGATAAAATTATAGGCTGCATAGCAGCGCAGGCAGAACAAAACAAAAATTGGGGTTGGGGAAATGGGCAATTATTTTTACTGAAGCCAAACACTTTAACGGGAAGTGCATAGTGATAAGCCAAAAGGAGGTGGGGCTCTTGGAGCAGAACCCTGGTCGGGGCTCACAGGGGGATTTTAAGGCATTGTGATTTTCATATGTGCATGGAGGGAACTTAAGATGCAGATAGCCAAAAGTTGTATTCATTAAAAAATACAACAACCATCAACATTGAACCCTTATAAGAAAGTACAAAATGAAACCAATTTCTGGAGAGGAAGGGGCCGGTAGAGGGGGGTGGTGGTGGCAAGGGGATTTTTGTACACATGACCCCTTTTTATAAACCATAGTTAATGACACAACAAGCATTGACAGATTGAGGATTTCTAAAATGGTTATTTCTAGCACTGTTTAAAAGTTGATATTTTGATAAAATTCCCTTCAAAACCACCCACTAATTTTGATTGTGTGTAAAAACACAAGTAAAAAGAAATACATAAAAATAGATAACAGATTGGTTCTAGTCTAATAAGTTTACATCTTGTGTAAACAATTTTGAAGAGCCCCCACCCCACTCCCCCTCCCCCCAAAAAAGGAGGTTCTCAGCTTTTTATAGCCAGCAAAAATATCCCTCTGCCTATTTCTCCGAACATCCCTCTTCTGAATTTTTACAGGCTCCTATGGCCTAGGCCACCTAGGTGTTATTAAATAGTTGTCTCATGGTATGGTGCACTTATGCATAGTAACTGCACTCCCTGTATGCTTTGGCAATGTGTTAACCTCAGAGTATTACCAGGGATATCAAATAATAGTAAACCTCTGGGTTATATGGGGAATGCTATAAACTGTTGGGTAAGAGGACTAAAATGAGACCCACCTAATTGTAGATATGATGATCCCAAATAGGTTGATTAATTGCCAATTCCATAAGTAAGAATATAAGACACTGAGAAGCTAAAATAGTTCCACATATCAATGTAATTAATTCCTAACTCAATTCAATTAGGCTGGAAAATATCACCAACAGGATGTTAAATTGAATAGACCACAAGCATGACAAAAATCTTGACTTAAAAATATCAATCAACAATTACAATAACTATTCCTTGCTATAAACTAACTAAACTTATTGGCCAATAAGAAATGTTTCACTTACACAATTATTCACAACCTGCAACACACATCCTCATCCCACCACAGTCCAGAAGCTTCTCTCTTTCAAACATACACAACTCCTTAAACAGTTTATTATTTAATTATTTCCGTTAACGTTTTTGTTATTACGCCTAAAACATTATATTTTCAATTTAAAACTTACGCTACAGGCGCTTTAAGTTACTGCTATGATGTCACATGTAAACAAATCCAAGTTGTGAATGAGAGCTCATGAATAATCATTACATGACATCATTTTAAATATGACACCCTGACAACAACATACTCTATGTACATTTTAACTTTACATACACTGTACTGGTAGTAAATACACTTAGGCCTACAGGCAATCGACATAATCTTCAACCGGGTGTCTTTTTATGACGTCATTTTGACGTCATTTCTCCTATGGCTTTTTGACGCCATTTCTTGTTACGCAGCTTACAGAGAGTGATGTCGCACTACTAAAGTCGCAAATTATAACGCAAACGCCACTATGATTCTCTTTGACACCGTCATGTGATACATCACCTGATTAAAGTTTTTGTGAATTTCCCTGCGATATCCTGAAACTTTTACTTTGTTAATATCTAAATGTTTGTTTCCCGCGTCCCCACGCAGACGTTAACAGCAGTAACACTAGCGTTGGCCACAACTCCTGGTTAGTTGTATCCATAGGCAGCAAGCTTACTATACAACTATGAATGATAGCTAATTCTAAATAGCGTTTGTTATGGAGTCTGAGGTACTATTAAATGGATAGTGTGTCATTTATTTTGTATGACAGCACTGAATAGGTGGAGGAGTGATTTCATCAGGTGTCATACAAGTGCTTGGAACTTACAAGTTGTTGAATGGAAGTGGAATGGCCTAGACTATCTGGGGTCTAAGATTAGGCTATACTTAATAATTAGCCCCTATACTTAATAATTAGTCCCCCCACGGGTGGGGTGAATGGGGGTGAATGGGGTGAATGGGGGTGAATGGGGGTGAATGGGGTGAATGGGGGTGAATGGGGGTGAATGGGGGTGAATGGGGGTGAATGGGGTCAGTGACATATGGTTTTGGTATTCAGGGTAGTTCGTGATTTGGGTGAGGGGGAGGGGTGATTTGGGATTCGGAGGGGGCTGATAGAATTTGGGATTCAGAAGGGTGGGTCCGTGATAGGATTTGGGTGGGGGTTCCGTATAATGCCAAAACTTCCTTACCTACCGTTAACAGGGTTAATTTAGCATTTGTGACTGCAGTTTAAATTCTTGCAGATCATCATAAGTTGAAGGAAATATTATGGGATATATTTTTTATTGGGAGTAGGCCTAGGCCTACAATTTTGGACAAAACGGCTGGAACACTTCAGCTTTTTGAGATCTTCATATGTTATAGTGCCATGTTTCTGTAATATTTTGCCGAGAATTGTAACCCCCTATCCTCCCTTTCAATGTTAAATGTATTCCTTTCTTAACGTAAATTTCCAGGAAAAACAGTAACAATAGCCAATATTGAATGGGAAGGAGGAGGACAATTATTATAGTGAGTTAGGGAGGGGGACACTGACGTCAATGAAATTATTAAAATGTGCTTATGTACAGCACCTCTACACATCGGCTTAAAAAAAGAAGACCAAAACCGCTGGTGACCCCTATCGAAAGCCTTTTTGGAAAACATCACATGATCCCAAATCTATAACATTCTGGTACAAAAAGGACCCGATCTTGACTCTTTCATCATCGCTTTCAATATTGAGAATAATTAGTTCCGTATTACACTAATTCACTAATTTCAGCCTTCACCTCCGTAGTCGTCCTCGCAATTGACCACAGACCCACGTGTGTTTACATGCCGCGAGTATTCATTCTGTCATTGTTCAATATTACGAGAATGTTATAAAAAAATTACGTCATTGTTCTAAAAGCGTCTACTCTGCTATGACGTCATAAAAAGACACCCAGTTAAAGATTATGTCGATTGCATACTAGACTGATGGATGATCCTTGTAGCTACGTTAGAGAACTTTCACTGATACCATTGTACAAATATGATGCAAAACGGCACTAAAAACATATCAAATCAATTAAACTGACATTTATATACATGACATCAGGTTGAGTTGCGATCAATATCGGGAGAACTGGTAAGTGCAAGCAACTTTGGATGAAGCCTAGGCTTCAATGGTAAAGTCAATATTACCGTAGCCTAACACTCGGCTTGGTACAGTGCAAAGCCTATGGCTTGCACTGTGGCCTATTACAAATGACCGCCTCTTTCCCTTGGTTGATATGTACTGCATGGATGACTGACCGCCATACTGTAAGGTAATACAAATCAAATGATGCTTTGAAGGTGGACGTGAGGGTTCTGTTGAATAAAGGTCATTGACCTTTGCATGGTAAATAAAGCTATTAAAAATATTGTATTTCCATAATAGCTCTACAAGAAATCTATTGTTTCAGTGGCGGCATGCAACAATTAAAACCAATCTCTTAATTATCTTTGTGTAATATATTAAAACCATTTTGTGAATTAATTTTGTGTATCTCTATTTAGTATTGTTTTCACACACAATCAAAATTAGTGGCTGGTTTTAAAAGGAATCTTTTTAAAATATCAACATTTAAACAGCTAGAAATAAGAAAAACTAAAATTTTGAGTAAAGTGCAGATTTATTAAGAAGTTATTTCTTCCACAAAATTTTTCAAAGCTCAAGAAATAGATAGAAAACAAAATTTCTTTCTCACTCATGTTAACTTCTACAAATGTGAAAATGGATATAAATCTTTCTGTATAAATACTGTACTTCAAGGTGTATGGATATGTGTATGCAAAATTAGGAAGATTACCTTAAAATGTATCGGAAAATCATGAAGGAATACAAATTTCAGCAAAATCAGTTAAAAACGACTATTTTATACTGCTTTATGAATTTTTAGATCTCCTACTGTATGCAATCAGTAATTGTATCTGATTGGGCAGACTCAATTGGTATTATATGCAAATTTATTGCTCTTAATTGTGTATCATAATTTTTCGAAAGGGTGAAGAAACTTCTGAAGGAAAGGATTTGAGTCTATAGTACACCTTAATCAAATGTTGGTGGAATGGACTTTCTCATCATTTACAAAAGAAATTAAATGAAAATTACATGAAGATTTTAATATGTCGCCATTTACAGTTAAAAATGATATCCATACTAGAGTCATGAAGGCCCGTTAAGCCATTCATTAAGAATTTTTGGCCCTTAGACCCCTCCAACCCGACACCCCCGATTTTCTCAAAATCAGGGGTAATCCACACCATTCAACCCAGAGACTCTTCACACTTCATTGACTAGCATCCAGCTATTGTTACACCATACACAACACAGGGGGTAATCGATACCTTCTTATCTGACTACATCTTTATAGTCTATTCACAGTTCACTTGTTAGCAACCATAGGTCAATAGGTCATTCATCTTATGTAGCTTGCTACATAACTGCTGTTCAGTGATATGAATCAGATTAGTCCTTGGCAGAGCCTAAATAAAAATATACATTATATGCTTGGGAGGACTTTGTGCAAAACCCGTGAATAATTGATGGACCATTCCTCATAAGGATGGTTATTTCATCATGTCCCAGTTTTCTTGGTGTAAGCGGATGAGCACATGGCCCTCCCTGGACAGGACAGTCCATCACAGATTAACTCCACAGCAGTGCTGACACTCATTTTACAGCTGAGTGAACTGGAGCAAGCAGAGTACAGTGCCTTGCACAAGGACACGATGCAGGGCTCGTGGCGTGAATCATTACTCCCAATTCTTGCTTTAAATTTTCATTCTTTTCACCTGCAAGAACCTCTATTTCTGTGGTTATGACTCTTAGACTGCTAGCAGCAATTAACCTCTCTGGGTTTAATGATTGACAGCTTTTTCAACCGATCATCGCATGAATTTGCCTACCAACAAAATCTGCGTGACTAAGTGGGGCAAACATCCTACACGGTTTTGGTACAGTACAACTAGCTAGCGGTGTGCGTTCATGTAGTCAATGCAATTTACTGTACAAAACAAATTCTGCACACACAGACTGAGTGACGACAAAATGGAGCGCAAAAATTGCACTTACAGGCCCCCTGCGGGCTTTGTACATCTGATTCCTGTTATCCAGAATATTAATATCAAACAGAAATTTGTTTATTCCTTTTGCTAAAAACTCTGAAAATCCGTAGAAGTGCTATAAATGGATCAAAGCTTGCGGCAGGTCATATGAACATCCGATTGTCAATGTATGATTGCGGATTTCAGGTTTGTTTGCCCCACCTAGTTACCGTGTTGCTATGGTGGATGCGGCCTATTTCCGTACTCAATTGTGTCCTCCTTAATCTGTTATATTTTAGTTTTCCTTTCAATATAACTTTTTAAATCTGAATCATCAAATTTTGGAAAACTAATTGAAATAATGCCACATGGCCAAAATTCACTTGTCCATAATGGACGAATCACATACTACGGGAATCTTATTGACCAATCAAACACTGTAAAATTCTTGGCCGTCTATGGGTATGGGACCAAACTTACATGATGAAAATCTGTTGCAATTGTTTAATATAAAATTAGTTTTTCCAAAGTCCTCAAATCCTACAAGGTTGAAGAAAAACATCACTTAAAATCACTCATCAATAAACAAACAAAACCTTCACTATCAAATACCAGCCTATTAGTAAATTGTTACTTCAAGCCAGACACATTGACCACAAGGGAATACTTTTGTCCTTGTGTTGAGTGTGAAAGTGAGTGCAGCTGCAGGGAAATTTTGTTTACTATCAATGTCAGATTGTGACTATGGAAAGTGAGGTGTAGTGTGTAAAAATCCCTGGTGTTAATTACTAATTGCCTTTGCTGAATTGTGGTTTCTGTTGTGAGCAATATAGCCCCCGACAGATTCTAGATTTTGTTGGGGCTAATAAGATACAAAATATATTATAAGGTTTAGGCTTAATTTATGAAAAGAATACTTTATGATGATCATAAATGCATTTAATACATGAAGGTAATATGTGCATGCATTGTTGCTTACAACATTACCTCTAGCCACTGCATTTGATTGGTTGGATGACCGAAGGAAAATTCTCCTATCAGCTAACTGGTCGATGTACTGTAAGTAGTCTTTAAAATCATAAAAGTAGTAGGAGGTAAAATCTTTTTGAAAAGGTCTTTAACTATAAAACTGATTGTGTCGGCAGCTTTGTGTTACAGAAAATGACCTCAAACTCTCAGGGTTTGGAAAGGCAGGGTGAAATCCAAAACTGTTCACTTAAGGCAAATTGCCCCCAGAGTTCAAATGGCAAATTTTGATTATAAGGGTTTCCTTTACTTCTTTGTGGAGCAGGTTGTCGTTCGTAGGTTTGTCAGTCTGCACTCTAGTCCCAGCACGAGTCTTGTCTGTCATCTAATGGGTATGGTAGTTGTACTGATGGATCATTCGTTGAATGTGGTTGACCTCTCAGGTCATATTCATCCATTTGAAGTTCTTGTGCTAATTTCGCATCTGATATGATCTCTGAGTCCATGCTGTCGTTCGAGTCTTCATCGCAATCAGAATCTGATGCCTCAAAGATAACTTTCAAAAGACCTGCTGATAACTCGTGAGCGTCATTGATTTCTGTGGTTTGGTAAGAATTTGATGTTTCAGGCTTTAGAATTTTCCAAACTTTCATGGCTATATGACTCTCGACATCTGTCGTGTCTAGCAGTAGCTCCACTCTCAGTGATTTTGTAACCCAAATGGCTTGGTGTCTTTCCAGGAAAGAAGCATCACGCTTTTTTACAGATATTGCCTGAGATTGTAACGTTAGCGTAAGTTCCTTTTCCCCTGTTTGTTTCACCAAAAACTTTCTACCCCTGGGATTTATTCCTGGGAACTTAATCGATTTCATCTCTTCGCAAGCCCCTGTTAAGACGAAGAAACATGATTGGCTTGCTTGTGTTGTTGCAATCACTGCATTTTGTGGGTGATCACATGCAAACCTCATGTGATGTAACCGGAATAGATCATGCTGTATGGCGTCCAGCTTGCCTTTCCCTTGTTTCATGACTTTGAGCTCCGCGGCGAGACTAAGGGGAGATCCAGGTAAACCAGTCGGCAGTACCGCTATATCCAATCGACCAGGATGTGGGTTCCTTCCTCGCTTATGTTTTTTACTTGAATTTTGTTGGCGTTGTGCATGCGCATCCGTAAGATGTGTTCAACCGTGACTAATTGTTCGTCAAGCTTTTCAGTTTTGAGGTTGTTTCGGAGGTGATGGAAGATGCACGCTTGTAAGATTGCTTCGTATGATCCTGGCGTGAGGTACTCCTTGGCATTCTTTTCATTCAGGTCCCTTTCTGCCAACCAACATGCCTCGATGAAAAGAGATTCCATGCTCTTTGTAGCACTGGACATATTGCACCTTGGGGATTTTCCTGGTGCTAGGGAGAGAAAATATACGGAGAGAAAATGAAACATCAGAAGAGTAGAATAATATCTTGTGAAGAAACTACCATTTACCACCTGGAGAAATTTTGAAGAAAAAAATAACTTGTAAAAAAATTGGAATTTTTTACATTAAAACAATTGTTCAGAAAGTGAGAATGTGAAGTCACTTAATAGAATAATTTTATGTAAATTTTGCGACATCTCAACAGGAAAACCAATGAATGTTCTTATGGCAGCTTATTATTGTTTTTCAATCATTCGCGGACGTTAGTTGACTGGAAGCAGTTGAACATGACCAAGACGTTTTAAGTCTTTTTCATTCCCTCAAACAAATTAGCAAAATAATGATTTTTAATGACTAATGACTTTTAGATGATTTTTAGTGACTAACATTCAGACATTTAAAGAATTACATTGAAGGTTTTGAGCTGCCATCACTTTCATACGTCACAACTTTTACATTGATTAAAGTCGTCTCAGTTTGTACATCGTTGGTTTGTAAGAAATTGGGGGATATAGAGCTTTTACGTCACTTCTGGTTCTGGAATGCACAAGATCCCAAGTGACAATTCAAGACTTCTTTGTGAACAGTAGTCTTTCCCCCACTGGTATTCAGTGTCAATGTAGGTTCCAATAAACAGATATCAAATTAGCCTGATATCTTACCTAGCTTTTTTGCAAAACATATCCTTGTCCAAAATAAATGAGATTATTCATTAAAGCAAAACAATTTTTTCTTACTAATAATTTTTATGTACCGAGCAGAAATGTTGATATAGAGGGATTTCATGACGCGATTCGAACTCAAGTGGACTCCATTTTCCAGGGCAGCTGCATCGTTGCATTTCACGCGTCTTCACACAGCTTGGTCACATAACACGTACAACAAACATACTACATGCTAATCTACTGTTACCAGTTTAGCGAATTTTACTAATTGTTAGTTTTTGATCGCTTATGATTTTACTTAATATTTCCTTGAGTTTGATATTTTCATCGGGTATACGATAACGTTAACGCCAACTGATTGCTCGTTATACTCAGACAAAGCCTACTACACACCTGATATAAAGTGCTCACTGCAAATCCTAGTGTGAACCATAGGTTGAAGTCGTCACGCCGTACAGCAAAAACCTACTTCGAACGTCTTTTTATTCCCCCGCACACATCTATTAGTGCAAGCAACGGCACAGCAAGAATCCAGCATAATTATCTTGCAAAAATAATCTTATATAACAACATGCAAACGTATGTAAGTCTAATTAAGTGTACAGCAGACGACAGTGGTATTGCCCAACAAAATGGCGATGTAAACAAAGTCATGTGACCTCGTGATCTTAGCTGAAACACCCTTGTAGCTAGGTTCTGAGCAGTTAACAAATTAGCCTTATATTTTCCCTGTCCTTCAAAATATATCCTTGTCCAAGCTCAATGAAATTATTCATTAACGCAAAACATATTATTCACTAGTTGTGTTTTCCATACTGAACAGAAACTAGCAACAGTGACAACGTTAAACCCACGACTTTCTCGTGAGTAGTATTCTTTTCCCTGTGTGTTTTCAACGTCGGTTTACTGTAGGTTCTAATGAGTCGATATCAAATTAGCCTGATATCTTTCCTTTCTCGCAAAACGTACGTGTCTTTTTTAAAACTAAATACAATTATTCATTAAAGCAAAACCTATTTTTCACTAGTTATTTTAAAACAGTTCCTGTTCAACAGTATTCTTTTCCCTGTTGGTATTCAACATCAATATATGTTCGAATGAGCTGATATCAACTTAGCCAAATATGTTACCTTTTTTCAAAACATATCCTTGTCTAGACTAAATAAAATGATTCATTAAAGCAAAATATTTCTTGTACTAGTCATTTTGTTTATACTGAAAGAAACACAAGTGAACTTTAAACACTTCATGGTAAACAGTTTTCAATTGCCTCATTGCTATTCAACGTCGATATAGGTTCAAATAGGCAGCCGGATAACAGCCTGATACCTTACCTTTATAGCAAAACGTATTCCTGTCCAAAGTTGATGAAATTATTTATTAAAGCAAACCAATTGTTGCACTAGTTATATTTTCCATACTGAAAGAAATAGCAGCATTGACAACATTAAGCTGAGACTTTTTTTTTATAAACTGTAGTCTTTTCCTTGTTGCTTTTCAAAGGCAATGTATAGAGCAAATGTCAAATTTGGCTTAGTGCAGTTTAGCACTTTGACTTTCCTGTGAAGCCAATTGAAATTTTGTGCTGTGACCGTAGTTACTGGCTTGGTTGCATTGGAGTTATTTGGAAAAGATAGGTATGTCGCAATGCATGGCAGGAATCAAGTAATTCATATCCAGGCAGTGTTGTTATTATAATAATAATCTGTGATATGCATGTCGAGACTTGAAAACCCTATTTTAGAAATACTGTACTTCATTATTTTAGTTTTGGCATTCAAAGTTTGTGGAACTGAAATTTATTTATAGAATTTCTCTGGAGTATTTGCATTGTCATGACCCATGCATTAAATCCAGTAAACTTGAGTTATTGGTTTAGTCCATTTTTACAACAGGGGGGTGAATTTCTTAATAAAGCAAAAAAAGCATTTTTTTATATATTTTTTTAAAACAATATAACACTGATATTTTATAAAAAGAATAATGTTTGGCATCGCATTTATTTATATACGCATTTAATGCACTCTTTAAAGGACTTTGCATTCGCGAATGGCCATCCTAAAGTTGAGCCAAAGTCCTTTGCAGACCCCTAGCTTGATTTAAAAAGAGGCAGAGTGCTAGACTTGTTGTATCTACTACCTACTGTGGTGTAGCGGTTATTATACCTGTCTACAGACCACGAGGCCCGGGTTCAATCCTGGGGTAGGTAGACACGCCAGTGCACCACAACTGGTTATCAAAGGCCGTGGACATTGACTTGGTTGTCGATGTTATGCCTGTCCGTACGTCGTACCTGTGTTCTCGTCCGGGTCGTATTAAGCGTTTCGTGATAGCATTGTTACTATCATAACCGAATACGCAGGCAACGACCCCGTCATTGTAATTGTGTGTTCAACTCTCTCTCTTTCTCTAGACTTGTTGAGGGGCACATTAATGCACGCACGAAGCGCTGCGTATTTTGGGTGTGGAGTCACGGGGGCCCTCTTAAGGCTCAATCCCCTGGTGAAGAAGCGCTGGGATTTTAGCTACTGTACAATCATGCATCTTAGAATGAAACTATTCTGAATGATAAGGACCATTCATGAGCCAAACAGGACAATTGCTTACTATGTTATCATTCTGTGTTCTGTATCCATGTAAGGTATTTCATTTATAAAGCTAATTAAGGTCTTTAGGTTAACAAAAATAAAAAATCTAAAATCATTTAAAAAATCATTAATTTTTCTCATGAGGGGCAGGGCGGGTCCCGGGAGGGAGGGGGGGGGGACAGGGCGGACCCACAGAGGAGCGGTATGTGCCACCCTTATGAAAGAGCAAAGCTAGGAGTGTGCTATTCCCAGTGCACTAAATGCATATATATAAACACTCGGCCTCAACATTAATCTTTAATTATTTGCCATGTATGGACTGTTTAAAAAATTGAATTTTTGAAATAGCTCATTTATGACGCTGTTCAGTTTGAGAAATTCAGGTGTTTCAAATTCTTTGTAGAATATTGTTAGAATTTACATGATGTTTTCCTTCACTGGATAGTTTAATAAAATGATGTGCTGTATTTTTAAACTTCCATCCGAAAGTGGAGAGGGGGCCAGGTCCCACTAATCCTATTTTCCCTACAGTGTTTTTTAAAGAGCTATGACTTTCATCTTTAAACTTAGATCTGAAAGTTACGGACAAGACGCCCTTCAACAGATAGTTTAATCAAATGATGTACTTTATTTTTATACTTCTAACTGAATTATAGGTTGGGAGAAGGAAGAGACAGGTCCCACTGCTTGAAGAGGGTGGGAGAAGGGAAGAGACAGGTCCCACTGCTCAATTTTTAGTGTAGGATACAGGATAGTTAAAAAACTATGTACATTATTGCTTCATTTTTAGTGTGGGATACAGGATAGTTAAACAACTATGTACATTATTGCTTCATTTTTAGTGTAGGATACAGGATAGTTAAACAACTTTGTACATTATTGCTTCATTTTTAGTGTAGGATACAGGATAGTTAAACAACTTTGTACATTATTCAAAACCCCCACCTCAGGAAATTACGAGACTAAAGGATAAATATGTTGGAATCTTTACATGCCGTATAGTGTGTACACCTTGAGTAGCACATGGTGCCATCTTAAACAGCAATTGTGTTGCTGTTTTGTGATAAAAGGGTACAGGGGTCAGATTATGCTCCCTGACCAAAGTGAGTTTCTTGGGTGGAGGCAAGGGACAAAATTGTTAAAATGCTAGAGATAAGTCAGTACATTTGGACCTCAAATGTTAATATGCTATTGTGCAAAGAGACAATCCCCTGTGCTAAAACTGGCTTAGCAAATGGCCATGCATGGACATCTTTATATAGTTCTTAGCTGTTGAGAAAGGGATGTAAGATATCTTATCTACCTACCTATCTGAAAAGGGCTCAGAGGTGTGTGTGTGTGTAGGGGGTGCATGGGTGTGTGTTGGGGTTGGGTTGGGGGTTAAGTAGGCAGAAAGTGGCAAATCCCATTTCTATGAGAAGAATTTACAAACAGAGAAGCGAGGTAGCTATGGAGATATTGAGCAATCTTTTGTTTTATGATGCTAATACTTTTACACCTTCCATGCTGGTTCCCGCAGGTTTCATAAGTTGGCTTCTCCATAATTAATTTCCTCCATATTTTTCTGTCTTGGGTCGGCCTTTCTGCCATCATCATGGAGTTGATGCTACGAGATTGCATGTCCACTATAACACAGTCATATGGGTGATCTACCTCTAGATCCGGTGCTATAGATCTGGCTTTCACGTATAACTTATGCGGTAATTTCCAGTAAGCCTCAAGCGCCCAAAGTATCTGAGCCTTGCCCAATTTTCAAAACACTTTTTCCATTTTCTGCATGTTGTGTACATCTCCTTTATTCCCCAACCGCCGTTTTTGGCTATTTTGGGCGGTTCAGTAAAAAAATAATCGACCACCATTGACCTTTGATGTCACTCATGCATGGTAAACATAGATATTGCATGGTTAAATTGTTTACAGAACCATTTAATCTCTGAACCATAAGTGCAGCTGGTATATAAAATGTGTTTTCATAGCAAGAGGAAAGTAGGCATATCTGCATGATTTTAGAGCAGATGTACACAATATGTAGGGTGTCTTTGGCATACTGGTTTCTTAGTTTGTGGATGGTATGTTGTTGTGTAAGTAAAAATAGAAGGTGGGAGGTGTGTCAACACTTGAGGGAGTAAAGTCTTACTTTCTTCAAATTTGTCAATGTACATTCTGAATGGTGTTTACACACTGAAGAATATTTGGTTTTCAGGGTTTGTTTTATGTGGTAGCTGTGCACATTGCATGACAATTATATACTTCTAAGATATATGGTAATCGGAACGCCCGATTTAGGTTTTTGTTAATTGGTATGTACTCGTTAAACAAGTTTTGTGTAATATGTAAATGGTTGATTACATCATAGAATTATTTAGAATCACAATTTACACTAAATCATGTACCAATCATTTGGGCTACCATTATCATTCATAAGAGGAAAGTAATTGAACATATGTGTGGCATAGTTTTATTGAATTTTTTTTATCTTCGAAACCAGTTGATCGGTTGGCCCTACCATAAAGTTTTTGCATTTCCCCCTCCTCAGCATCCCTAGGAAAATACAGGGCGGGGAGGGCTTGATGCCTTTGACACAACCCCTAGTTCTTTGCTGTTTATTTAGTATTTTTCCTTGTGAATCCTGTGGTATGGGAATATCTATCATAATTCTTTAAAGTGGTGCAACAAATTTTGACCAATATATTTTAAATCTTTACTATACCCCAATTAAATTCTATCGGGAATAGATTTCTTATCTTTCCTAAATCTTAGGAATTTGCCAAAATTCTATAAATGCATGAACTGTCTGCCTATTCATACATCACAAATAAACATCAATGAAAACAGAGTCAAAAACTAAAAGTTATAATTCTATTTTTCAAATTCAAAAATTGAACTGTTCATATTTTGATTCATTTAGGCCTACTCATTATTGCTCCGTAAACTCCTTTCGCCCACCTTCTGCAGAGAAAGTATTCTTTTCTTCTGGATACCCAGCCATGTTGGCATCCCTGGCTATGACAGAGCTGATGCAGCCGCTAAGCTTGCCCTCAACCTCCCCCATAACCCATTTCCCAAAAGCCTTTCTGACAAATCAAACCACTTATTGCTTCCCATGTTCGTGACCGCTGGCAAACCTCATGGGACTCCTAAATTGATAACAAACTCCACGTCATCCAGCCCACCATTCCGAGCAAACCCACCATTCACAACCTCTTTAGTGCCGACAACGTTCACATTACCTGTCTTAGAATAGGTCACACCCACCTCACTCACTCCCACCTCCTTATTGGCTCCCCCAACCCCTCTGCAACAATTGCCATTGCACCCTCACAGTCCATCACGTTCTCCTTGCTTGCCACCTGTACAACCTTTCCAGAGTTTCCCTTGCTCCCCACAACCCGATAGCCGAGCTCTTCCAGAACTAACCCTCCGGATAAAGTTACCTCCTTTCTTCATGCTTCCCTCTACAACCATGTTTAGCTCTCTTCCACCTCCTCTCTCTACTTTTTTTTCCTTCACCCATGCACCTCTCTCGATCCCAGCTTTCTGGCTTTTAATAGTTCTCATGTTTCTCTCAATCTCCCCGTTTTGTTTCCTTCCTACCTCTGAAATGATGTAACCTCTCAGGCACAATTTGACCCTAGCTCGCTGTCGAGGTGCCGTTAAGCCCTCGTCAAACAAACGAACATTATTGCAATAAAGAAAGTGTAAAACCTTAAATTATAGTTTACCCAGTGGGGAGGGGGGGGGGAAAAATCTTTTTTTGCCCCCACACTTTTTTTGTGATGTGATATATTTTGTCCAATTTATAGGATTTTGCCACTTGCTTACCCCAGTACTTTTTGCCCCCTTCTCCTCAGAATGGCATGTGGAACAGAGGATGGAAGGTGACCATAATAATCCTGGTGCTTCCACAGAGTTTACTTATTACAGTAGCATCAGTTCTTATTACAGTAGCATCAACCAAAGGGGCTGACGAAAAAATAAAATTGTCACCCTCGAAGCGCATCAGTTTTTTAGTACTATATTTTTCGTGGATCAGTCATTCAGTGTTTGAACTTTTGTTTCTTTCTACTTTTTTTATTAACGATTGCTTCTGATTACTTTCGATAGTTTTTATTTATCATGCCTGGTGTGGTTGGCCTGATCTGGATTGCTGCAAATTGCCAAAATGAATTAGCTTGGGAAAAAATTTGAAAAAAAAACCACTCCACCCATATCACGTTTCCAACTGGGTTAGGATGATAAGCTAATATTGTTTTTTGGGGCATTATCGTGGCAAGGTGATTTTTATCTAAGCTTGATATTAAACTTTCTCCCAATATCAATCTGTTTAAACAATGTCATTGTGTTTCATGCAGAAGCATTTTCATAACCTACAGGTCCACTGAATATAACTCTGTCATGGATATGGATATAGCTTATTCTGAACATTGAACATTATCGTCCGCCAATCATAGTTTTGACTGATTTAACCCCAGACACTCATAGTGATACCCAACGGCATAGGGGTGGGGGAGGGGGCTGTACAAAAGAAACAATCATGAAAACCCTTTCCTCATTTAAAATGTTTTTTTTTTAATTATTCTGTGGATGCAGGTCTATAATCACTTTTGCATTGAATACTGTGCAGTGTACATGTCATGCAACAAACTAGATCTATAATAATATTCAATAATTCACTATGATTTTGTCTACAATGTAAATTTTTAGGAGCCTGTTTTGTTTCCAAATGATCTTTCTTAGTTCCTGTATTATAAATACAATGGAATAAATAAAGTATTAATATAAAGGTTTATACTAATTGATTTTACAGCTTTTTACAAATAAGATTAATATCCATAATCTATTTGACTTAAAATTTTCTTCAAAAAGTCTGCTCTTTAATATATATGAAACTAAATTTAACCAAAAATTAAGAGAATGAAACAGGCAGCTTTAAAGTTATAATTAAAAGTTGGAGGAGGCTTAATACAATTGTATTTCTCCCATGTTTTCCCTTACAGAAAAGCTTGCAATAAGCTAACAATTTTTAGGTTGCTGCAAGCTTGCTGCAAGTTTGCTGCAAGGTTGCTGCAAGTTTGCTGCAAGGTTGCTGCAAAGGTTGCTGCAAACTTGCCGCAAGGCTGCTGCAAGCTTGCCGCAAGGCTGCTGCAAGCTTGCCACAAAGCTGCTGCAAGCTTGCAGCAAGTTTGAACAAGCTAAAAATTGTTGCAAGGTTGCTGCAAGTTTGGGCAAGTTAAAAATTGTTACCTTGTTGCAAGCTTGCTGCAAGCTAGTTTTTTTTGTAAGGGTTGTGATTTTTCAAGAATACAAGTAAGCAAACTAAAAATTTCAATTCCTAAGGAATTGTTTTTGTGAATCATTAATCTCAAATGGATATGTAATTACAAGAACAATTTTATTTCAAAACTTTCAAATAAGTCTGTATTAGAGTCTGTCCACTTTCAGGCTACCTGACCTTTGATGTTGATTTGCCAAAAATACTTCTCATCTATCAACCAATCTTCTGGCACCTGAGAATGAAGGAAAGTAATTTGAACTTACAGCCATGCTACACCCAAATAACATGCATGCCGAAAAGTTTCTCTTTAAGCCTGCCCGCACCCGACACCTGAGTTAATTTTGAAAACTCAGGTATGTCAATTACCATCCCGACTTCCTGTTCATTGTATTGTGTTTCCACTTAAAACAATGATTGTTTATTTGGCAAGTAGCCCAAGGCTATGTGTGTATAAATTACACAAAGCCAGAGCTGAATAATCAAGGCACTTTTGTGATTAAAATCACTCACCCATGCTAGGTATCTTAGTGGGAGAAGTTTGTTTTTAAACTGGTAGTAAAATATATGTGTCATAAAGCCTGAGGTAACAATGTGCATTAACTGAATGAATGATTGACAGGATTATTTCTTTAGGAAAGATTTTGCTTCATGGTAGCTAGAAAGTAAATCCTTCAAATTAGCAATGTCTGTATTAAAAGAACACATTAGTAAAGGCACTGCTTAAAAATTTGGCCTGCTATTTTCAAGCATCAAATTAACCACATCATTTCACAAGATTAACTTTGCATCATAACATTAAGGTATAAATAGGTTTATGCTCATAGTTCATTTCACCTTCCTCAACAGCAAAACAAACAATGCCAGCATTGATTACAGTTTAAGTAATTACTTATTTTACAAAGGATTGCCATTATTATTCAGATGTGTGTCACTAAAAATACCATGTAACACCAGTGGGAGTAGTTGTTATCTTATGCAGGGAGTTCTAAATGGAGCTCTTGGAGAGAGGTGAAACTGTATACAGTTTTGTAGTTTGGGAAACAAAGAAGTATGTAGCTTTTGCTCGAATGTAAAGAAAATTCCCCCCTAGTTTTGTGGTTTGGGAAACAAAGAAATTGTTGCCCCCCTTCCCCAGTAAAGAAAATTTTAAAATTTTGCCCCCGGCACTTATTTCCTAGGAAATTTGGCCCCAGACAATAAAGCTTTAGCTATTTAGTAAATTTTGTCCCCATCATAGTAACAATTATCTGCTAGGAAATTTGGTCCCCCCCCCGTCCTTCTTTTTAAGAAATTTGGTCCCCAGACCATAAAGCCGTAGCCATCCAGTAAATTTGGTCCTCCATCATAGAAAAACAGTCTGTGCTCATCAATACAGGATGCAATTTCATAGGCTACAATTTTGATGACCGACGTTGATGCGAGGTGTTTTGAAAACAAACAAAAACAGATTTTCAAAGGTTCAGTTTGAATTGTCTACATTTGCTCGAGGTGAGAAAAAATGAGAGGAATTATATGAGAGTTGTGTTAGTATTGTCAGTATACTGTACCTTAAATATCCAGATTTGATCTTATAAGAGTTTGTTTAATTATGCAACATGGTTTATCAGGTTATATTGTGATTTGTATCCAGTCTTTGCTGCTGACCTCTTTGCGTAAAGAGTGTTGCCAAATTGTATCTATGGATTAATATCTGTGAAGAAAAACAACAAAAACAGTACATTGTTTGTGGTCAAATTCTATGAGTACAGTGGCGCTGTATTCCGTACATAAACATGACTAATTATCACTTCAGTACACAAAATTAATTGAAGGAACCGTAAAGACACACCAGTAAATTGCCAAGTAAAATCAGTCCGGGGACCAAATTCACTCAGACATTTCTTAGGAAATAAGGACAGGGGGCCCCAAACGAGGGGAAAAATTGACTATCATACCGCCATGCTCCATTTGAGGGCCAGCTGAGATGTTCCTGGTTTTAGCAAAACCATTTCTAATGCAAATTTCATATAAAAGCATTTACTGTATTGACATATATTACACGACCCTGCTCTAATTATTATTAAACTTATTTATATAGCGCCTCGCCCATGGATCGAAGCGCTTTACAATAAAATTGATAATACATAGACAAACTCTTAATATACAATATCAAAATTGTTAAAAACATTTGCAGGACAATATAAAAGCATAAAAGAATTGGTAAAAAAATAGAATAAAAAACTAGATAAATAAAACAAGAAATTAAATATTAAAGACAGCATAAAACCTAATCAGTAGGAAAAAGATGAGTCTTAAGGGCCATTCTAAAAGTATAAACACTTTGAGCCTGACGGATTAGCGCCCGCCCATTATTTTTTTACTGATAACATAATTCATTTGAAGACTTTGGGATGTGTTTTCTTACATTCTTTACTTCTCAGTGTGTTTTTGTGTTGGTTATAGGGGGGCTAGTATCATAATGTACACATAATGTATAGCAGTTCAAATAGCTTAATAGATGCGACCTTGCCTTCTTATCAGAAAAACTTCTGGCCTAAGATGGGTGTAATTTTTTTTCGTAAGCAGCGCCCGGGGCGATTGTTATATTCAAATGCGGTATATTTTTTTACCCACTTGTAAGTCACAAGTCTAACACTTATTAGTTTATTTTGAAATTTTCCATCATAGTTAAAATAAAATAAACAAATAGCTTTTAGAACGTACACACGTTTTGTTCCATTTACAGGCAATCAAAGCATGCAATCTCAGTTCCTCTTAACTTTCATTATTGTAAGATAATGAGCGTAGGAGGAAGTATTATGAAAGTGGAAGAGGGGGTGGAGGGGTTGCAGGAAGAATAATGAAAGTGAAAGGGGTGGGGTGCAGGGGCATAGATTTGTATCAATTAAAAGTTTTTGACTCAAGAGAAAACTGGAGCAAGTTTTCTTGATAGTTGTCTTGGCCATACTAAAATATTTAATAGTGGCACCCTCTTTGTGTTTAGCCTGGGGTAAAGGGGGGGAGAGGGGTGGGGGTGAGGAAGGCCTGTTATGCAACTTATGCCTAACGAGGATTTATTCATGCAATAAGAATATCATGTCAATCTATGATTTCCCAAAGGTGTAGACCAAATGTATCTTTCTGAGCTGATAGTTCATGCTGCTGCAGTTTAAATTTCTTATTCTTTGTCCTCATCCAGCCATTGATCCAATTTGTCCAGGCTTACCTTATCCCCAGCAATGATCTGAAAGGCAAGGGCTGCTGATTTTTTTGTACTTCAGATTGTAGAGGGTGGTGATGTCACGTTTGATTTTGTCTTTTGCAATTTGCAATTTTCATTTGCAACATGCATTTTATCCTCCTGCATCCTCCTCGCCCTCATCCTTTTCATCCTTTCAACAGCAAACAAATTTTATTCCTCGTCATCATGATCCTTTAAAATTGCCAAGTCCAAGTACCCGTTTTCACTGTCTTCTTTTTTGACTGGATGTTCGACAACAACACAAGTTGAGTACTTGCATTTATCCTCTAAATAATTGCAAAGATGGCGGTAAATGCTCGCTTGCAGTGATGCCTCTGGGAGCCCATCATCTTCTGTATTCCCAAAGAACCCCATTTTTCCTTTTTGTTCAGGTCCTTGATAGCTTTGTTGCAGGCAAAATTGAAGTCCGATCCATGTTTGAATAGGTTGTTTCAAGCAGCTTATAACAGTTGATTTCTGAAAATTAAAGGAACAAATTAAGAATTTTCTTTTAGGTAGTTTAATGAAAGAAAGACACAAGAAGACATAAAAAAAGCTGCAGTTCCAGCAGTTATAATCGCGAGGAAAACAGAAATTCCCAAGATGATTTTTTAAAAAATTTCTTGAGTTGAGCAATAAGTATATTTTGTAAAAGTTAAGGTTTTATTACAATGTTTTGGGTTCATTGCTCTTAAGAACATCCCCCACATACTGTAATTCACATTGAATATATAGTACACATTAGATTGCAAATTGTTGTAAAGTGTGAGCATAAAGATGTATTTACTTTATTAATAATATTTTTGTCACCAGGGACCACGGAGCAATTTCTGAAGTGAGGGGGACTGAAGAAGTAAGCGCAAAAATAAAAGGCTCCATTTATATTAAACCCTGTAATTTTCGGAAATTTCTTTTTTTTTTTGGTTCTGATGCCAACGGCATCAGGAACCTTTGCAGTTACTTTGGCATGTGTGCAAACATGTATGTGTGGGTGTGTGATGGCTAGCTTGTTCTCACGATATCTCATATAACTGCAGACTTATCATATTTAGTTCACAGGATACTTGTATATAGAAGAAGCCTATTGTTTTTGGTGATGATATCATGCATATTAATGAGTGGGCAGAGCTAAATTTAAAATTCTTGAAATTGTGATGATATAGCAATTAAACGTTTGTCAGTTTGATGTAATACTTGCTATGCTACTGTTAAAAGGTATTGTGCACATGTCTACATTGTTTGCAGATCTCACATCATTAATATGCATGGTGGGTGGTACTTGATGTAAAATTGTTATGAAATGCTTGTTCTCACAATATCTCATGAACTGTACACTGCAGACGTATCATAATTAGTATACAGAATGCTTATATGTAGTACAAGAACCATGTCATTCTTTAGTGATGATATCATGCATATTAATGAGTGGACGGGGCTAATTACAAAATTCTTGAATAAGTGATTATTAAGCAGTCATTTGACAGTTGTATGTAATACTTGGTATGCTGCTGTTATTAGATATTGTGCACATGTCTACGTTGTTAGCAGGTCTTATATCATTATTATGCATGGGGGGCGGGGCTTGATGTGAAATTGCTATAAAATGCTTGTTTTTACAATATCTCATGAGCCCTACACTACAAACGTCATAATTAGTATGCAGAATGCTTATATGTACATGTAGTACAAGAACCATGTCATTCTTTGGTGATGATATCATGCATATTAATGAGTGGGCTGGGCTAATTATAAAATTCTTGAATAAGTGATTATCAAGCAGTCATCTGACAGTTTTATGTAATACTTGCTATGCTACTGTTATTAGGTTATGTGCACATGTCTACGTTGTTAGCATAGCAGGTCTCATATCATTATTATGCATGGTGGGTGGGGCTTGATGTGAAATTGCTATAGAATGCTTGTTCTTACAAGATTCTGTTCATATCAATCTGAAATTTGGCCAGAAATTAATGAAAAATTTAATCCATAGATAATATTTTTGCCAACTAATGATGACCAATAAGACAGATCTAAGAACAATTTCCATTATCGAAAAAATGAAAGTAATATTCAAATAATCATACGTGACAAGAGAGAAAAAAGTTAAACAAATTGAAATAAATTTATTGATATTTTTGGTTCACAAGCTACATAAATTTTAGAATTTCTCCATATAGGAAAAGCTAGCAGTAAATTTGAAACACCTATGATGTCACACAGACAAACTAACATACATGTCAATTGTTTTGATTGTGATCTTAAAGTTTAGGCTGTTTTCTTTTTATGGCAATGTTGTACCTTTAAAGTGCTGTATTTTGAAATTGAAATAAAATTAAATAGAAAAAAGGGGAGGCATCGGAACCGCAAAAGCTGTTGGTTTTCTGGTTGACAATTGTCTTCAGTTTTCGGGAAATTTCTTTAATTTTTAGGCAATTTTCTTCAATTTTGAGGAAATTTCAGTAAATTTTTGGGAAAATTTGGTGACAATTTTGACCGAAATTCTAAATAACTATTATGTACCAAATTATTATGTGGAAAATTTTATAATTGATTCCAACTCTGGAAATAAGTGACATATATATATATATATATGGACAAAATAAGCTGAATTGTTTGAAAATCTGCATGGAAATTGCAGCGGGAGGGGGAGGGGAGGCAAACTCAAGAAGAGGGCGTACTTGCACTACAAGGGGATGTATGATCCAAGGAGATCTTTCGGTCATTAATATGGTCTTCAATGTTTATGATAAAAACCTCCATTATTTATAACATGAAAGGTTTTTGGAGTATTACAAGAGGTTGGTCTATAGCCAAGAAAATAAATAATGCTTTGTTTGGAGGAAAAATCCCTTAGCTATTAGAGCCATTAGACTCATAGGGCTGGTGCTTATTTCCGGTTTCCATAGTGCAAGCGGATGAGAGTACATGACTCCCCTATAGACAGGGCGCCAGTCCATCGCAGATTAAATCCCCAGCAGTGCTGGTACTCATTTTACAGCTGAGTAGACTGAAGCAAGTAGAGCTTAGTGCCTTGCTCAAGGACACAATGCAACGCTCGCAGCGGGAATCAAACCCAGTACCTTTCACATACAAGTATGACTCCTTAACTACTAAGCCACGTACTTCACCTCTATGCAAAATGATCCCTTAAAGACACTCTTTCACCCCATGCAATTGAGAGCACTTGTTGATTGCTCCGATTGCAAGCATATATGAATATAAAATAATGTATTTCATCTCGCAATATCACAAAAAAAGTACCAATGTGCTTCACAATACATGCAATGTATACCAAACAACCTAAAATAGATTGTAAAACAGATACAGCATAATGTCACCATTTACAGCTTTTAAGTTTTCAGTGTTAATCATTAAAGAAAAAGATAAGTACCCTTACAGAAATTTTAGCTTGCAGCACGCTTGCGACAAGCTAACATTATAGCTTGCGCAAGCTTGGTGCAAGCTTGCACAAGCGTGGTGCAAGCTTGCAGCAAGCGTGCTGCAAGCTACTATTTGGAACAAATACTATTGTAGCTTGCTAGCTTGCACAATTACATTAGCTTGCACAAGCTAGCATAAGATATTTGTTAGCTTGCACAAGCTTGCAAAAAGTTTGGCTAGCTTGCGCAAGCTTGCAGATTACTTTTGCTAGCTTGCTCAAGCTAACTTGTTTCAAATACTAGCTTGCAGCACGCTTGCGCAAACAAAAAATGTTAGCTTGTCACAAGCGTTCTGCAAGCTAATATTTCTGTAGGGGTACCTTCATTTAATAACTTATTTAAAAGAGCAGTCAGTTTTTGGTAGAGAGAAGCCTTTAGGTTTGAAATTGGCATAGGGAGTCTGCTTTATAAGAGCAACAACTTACTGAGACCTAGGCCCTTATAAGACATACCACAGCAGCAATGTGGTTCAAGCTTTGTGGTACTGCTGGATCAATCCCGAGTGGATAAAACGGCTTTACAAGTCTTGGGCATTTTTATATAGATGCTTCAGGGGAGCTCTGATGTCACAGGCATAGATCTCTGGGAATTGGAGAGACAAGAGACAAATTTTCCCCAAAAGTTGAGAGTGACATATCCCTCTTTTCCCCGGGAATTACAGGCCTGGTAAGAAGGCTACTCTGTTAAATGAAAATTTCCAGTTTTTGCTTGTGACCAGTGAACTGCGTCTCTTACCCTTTCTACCAGGACTTTCTACGAGTAATTTTCACTGGTGAGCTAATTGATGTTAAAAATTGCATCGGTAGACAGTGAGTCCCTAAATTAGACATCACGTAATCAGGGTTGAAGGGGGAGAGAGGGAAGGGGGGAGGGGGTGTAGGGTAAGGGATCTTGGAGAGACAAATCCCCCATTTATAAATTTTGATAAGATTATAATGACAACAAGTAGGTAAAAGTAGGCCTATGCCCCATTGAAAGTAACGTTTTCCCTCCAAACCACTACAAAACTGGTCCATCAGTATACAATTTTTTAAAAGTTGGTGGGCCAAACAGCCTAGTACATATGTAAAAAAAGCCTGCAACTTTCTACACTCCTGCTCAGGAACAACATTGAACAGGATTGGGGTTAGGGATAATCCATTTAATAAAATCAGTTCACTGTCCAAACAGGTTTGTCCTATATTGCCACAATTAAGGGAGCCAATTTTTGTAGCACATTTATTTTCCCCTCACACCCTTTTTAGAATATATCTATTTCCATTAAAGCATAGCTACCTTTATCAAAAATGCTTCACACAGTAATTTATGTTGTTCTTTTTACAGTATCTCAAATTAGTCGGGACAAAACCGTCCTTTTTATTAAATCTGAAATTGACCATTGCTCTGGTTTCTTGCAAAATGTGTTTAATTTGAATTTGGGAGGGACAATGGTGTCAGTAGACCCTTTTGATTTCAAAAGCAAAAAAAAAAAATCATCGATCCAAATCGCAGAACGAGTGCCATAATATTGATTTTTTTTTCAATCTCTTTGGTAATTTTTTTATTGTCTTTGATGGAAGTTTTACTGACGTGGACCTTGATTTACTGACAGGTCTTCAATTTTATCCACAGCTGCACCCCCGCAGTATTCATGCCCTTGGGTAGAGAGTTCCCCCATCCCTTCTCCCCACCTATTTTCTCATTTATCCCATCTATTTTGCCGTTATTATCAGCAGAATAGGAAAATTCAGAATGAGAGTATTAACTTTCAAAATGAAATCATTACAAATGAATAAACCTACCCAAAATCTGCAATCCTCGAACAATTTTCTAAAATTCTTTTCAATTGCTGAGGTGAAATCAAGAAGCTGTTCCACATGAAATAAAACTCGTTTGAATGAGCCTAGCTGTCAACATGCAAATACGTTATGATCTGCTTGTGAATTCTGTGAGTATTTAATTACTTGTTTTCTCCGCCAATTTTTGAATGTTGTGCAATGGGAAATCCTTATGTGTAATGCTAATGATATGTCAGCATTTACTTTTATAGCTAATGGACCTGACAATTATCTATAAAGAGGGTGCAACATTTTGGACAAGTTTAGCCATATATTTTAAATAGATTTTGAAGTGCTTTTATGACCCATTTGTTTACAAGGAAAGGGAGGAAATTTTTACCAGATACATAACTTTTTTTGTGTAATCGCTGCTCCACATGAAATCAAAAGTCTTTAGATGAACACGGTGTCAAAAGTGCAAATGTCTTTCTTGTGAATGTTGTGAGAGTATCCGCTCGCCAATTTTTCAATGTTGCGCAATAATGATAATATTACATCAGCATTTGCCCTTTTGGTTTTGGACCTCACCAATATCTATAAAGGGGGTGCTACATTTTGGACAAGCTTAACTATACATTTTAAACAGATTTTGAAGTGCTTTCACAAACTAATAATTGTTTAAAGAGGAAGGAAGGAAATTTTCACCAGATGTACAGCTTTGTTTGTGTGTTATAGCTGTTATCAGGAAATAAAAACTTATTAGATGGACCTGTCATGCCCTTCTTGTGAATGTTGGGAGTAATTATTTACATATCTTACATTGCTTACCAACTTTTTTTGAGTGTTGTGCAATGGGAAATGCCCTTACGTGTAATGATAGTGTCATACATAAGCATTTGCCCTTGTTTTAAACCTGAATCTACCTACTGTGGTGTAGCGGTTATCATACCTGTCTACAAACCACGAGGCCCCGGGTTCAATTCTGGGGTGGGTAGACACGCCAGTGCACCATAACTGGTTATCAAAGGCCGTGGACATTGACTTGGTTGTCGATGTTATGTCTGTCTGTACGTCATACCTGTGTTCTCGTCCGGGTCGTATCAAGCGTTTCGTGATAGCATTTGTACTGTCATAACCGAATACGCAGGCGACGACCCCGTCATTGTAATTGTGTGTTCAACTCTCAACTCTCTTTAAACCTGACCATTAAGTACAATGGGGGTACAAAGTTTTAGACATGCATTTTAATTAGGGTTTGATGAAGTGCTTTCACAAACCATTTGTTCCCGGCGAAGCTGTTTTACATGAAATTAAAATCTGTGGAAGAACCTTCATGTCAGCCAGTGGTGGCACTACCAGGGGAAGGGTTGTCATGGGGGTAATTTTCCCAGGAGATTGCTTTTCCCCCTCACATCCCCCAGTACATTTTGTAAAATTGCGCCTTCCCCCCCATGACCAAAATCCTGGCCCGCCACTGATGTCAGCATACCAATATCCTTCTCATAAATGTTATAAGTGTATTTATCTGCTATATTTTCACTGCCAATTTCTGAAATGTTGCACAATGGGTAATAATGATAAAAAACATCAGTATTTGCCCTTTTTGCATTTATCTTTAAATGGCATGCTACAAGTTTACCCATGCATTTATAATACAGTATCATTTTTGAATTGCTTTCACGAACCATTGGTTTCTGAGGAAAGAATTTTCTGTAGATATTCAGCCTAATTATTGTGTAATATTTAAAAGAATTTGTTCTTGACTCCCCCTGCCCTTCGAGAAGCCCTTTGGTAGGTTCATTCATGTGTTCTAACAATGATCAAAGGTGAACGTAAATATTCATTACTCATATTCTAAGTTACTGTGGGAAAATCTTTGTTAATGTGAAAACAGCTTGCCTGTTAATTGAGCAAGTCTAGTGTATTAAATTTGAAAAGAAAGAAAAACTACTGGACGAACCTGCCCAAACCTGTGTTGTTACAGTATTTATTTCTACTTTTTCCTGTCAATATTCAAATATTGTGCAATATGGGAAATCCACTAATACAATAATAAGAATATTCCATGTTTTGTTTTTTTTGTTAATGAAAAATATAAATAAAAATGGAGAAATTTAGTTCATGAACTTTGTTAGTAGATGAATTCCTTGTCAAGTTCATGTTATACCCCATCTGCCCATGTCAATCATTCAAGAACCCACTTTTGAATAATTTGTGTTGGCATATAGACTGATGTTCGTTGTTAGTTAAGTGAAATCAATCTGAGCCATTAGGCTGATAGGGTTGTTACTTTTTACCGGTTTCTACGGTGCAAGCTGATTAGAGTGCATGGCTTCCCCAGCAGTGCTGGTACTCATTTTACAGCTGATTGGACGGGAGTAAGTAGTGTCTCGGTCAAGGACACAATGCAACACTCGCAACGAGCATGACTCCTTAGCCGTTGAGTCACTGCAGCTTGTTAATTGTATGATAGACTATGACATGGGTTCTGAATTAATTTTTTCCAAGGGCCATTATTTCACAAGAGCCTCAGGCTACGGGCCAATCGCATCGCCAAACCAGGGTCACATGACAAACAAAACCCCTCAAAACAATCCATGAATACAAACAAGCTGAAAGCGCGCTTGTGATAAGAAGGATGTATGCCAGATGTGAGCGGTTCTCCTTTCCGCTTTCCTTTGACAAGTCCAGTGATGTCGCCAGATATGGGGGTGGGTGGGTGGGGAGGGGGTGAATGTATATTATTTGTATAGTTTTGATATCCGTGAATTTAAGAAATTAGGGGTGGTTGATTTGTTTTGTTCTAAAGAAAAAGAAAAAAAAAGAATGTCGTAAATTTCAACACTGATTTGAAGGAATATTTTTGCAATCTGACAGCTCAAAAACTGACACCCTTTCAAAAACGTTTCCAAACACCCAGGTAACATACAATATGTATTCCCTGCAACAGTGTACCTTAAAGTTTATAATTCCCATTTCATCTGTTAGTTTGTAATTAACCCTTGAACTACCACGTGGTCATGTCACGACCGAGTTGGTGTACCAATTTCAAATAAAATAACACGGGACTGTACCACACACCTAGAGGGGTGCATTTAGTATCATTTGAAAGTACTATTTGGGAGCTGGAACTACATAAGATCTATTAAAATATTGTATTGTGTTTTTTGTGTTGTAATGAACACTTTTGTGTAAAATGTAGGTAAAAATGCAGATTGTTTTTTTTTTTTGTGCAAACAAATTTTTCCTTTAAAAACAATAAATCAACACCGCAAAAAGAACTTTTATTTCATTTTAGAGTCACGATTTTCTTGACAAATAATTTAGTTTATATCGAATTGAATTTTACTCATACCTAGCCCTAATATTGAAAAACAATTGAGTAAGATGCATCAAATTTGATAATATTTGAAGAATTTTGACACTTTTTGTTTTTATATTGTAGCTGTGCAAAAGGTTATTATTCAAATAAAAAATTTGCCTCTCCCTAATTTGGCGAATAAAATGCTCTTTCCATTGATACAATTGAATAAACAAATAGCCCCCTATTCTTTGCTACGAACCAAGCATTGCGCAAGAAATCTGCATTTTTTTCAATAATTGTATTTGCAATATTGCGATAAGCTTTATGGTAGAAGTGCATGGTTTTTGTTTTTTATGCCAAATTTCGCGAATTAACAAAACTTGAAAATATATAATTTGGAGTTAAAGGCACCAAGCTGGAAAGAGGTGCAAATGGCAGGAGCGACAGAACGGGCAAAGAACAACAAACGTACTACTTCAGTTTTATGTGTACTGTTATGTTGTTGTTTTGGTTAACTTGGCCTGGTGTAGAAGTGTGTGTTGTATACAGTACCGTAGGCCTTCACGTATGTACAATGTGTGACTTGTGCATTGTTTGAAAAATGACGAGGTCATATTGCAATGAGGGAAAAATGATAAAATTGATAAATTTGTACTTTCCGTGCTCCAAAAAATTCAAACATGGTATCAAATCGCGGTAATATTCTGAACAATTCAAATATTCTATCAAAAATAACATAGTCAGTAGTCACTATAAAGCGAAACGTAATATAGATAACAGTTTTTGACACCAGATGTGCAAATTAGTGACATGAGTTGCATAATATTTACATATGTTAGACTGAAAAATTGTGTTCATCAATTGAAAAACCAAAGTACGTTTTCAGTAAAATTAAACTTGTTACAGTAGAAAATGAAGAGAAATGGATGAAAAAGCCCCTTTTTTCAATACGTTTTTTATTTGAAATGTATCCTGCAACTATGAAATAGCAGTTGTCCGCTTCCTCTGGTATCTTTGCTTCGAATTTCAAGTTGAAGAGAGTCTGCATGTCGTGGTCGATGGCAGACATGCTATAATGTTTGTGCAGGATTTTCATTTCTACCGCCAAAAGATCATTTGACAAGGCCTGTTGTCGTCCTTTTCTCTTTCTTTAAGATTCGCCAAATCGTACCCAGTTTCGTTTATATGCTTTTTGCCTCTTTTCTTTGTCACGGCTGCTCGACCATAACGCATACAATGAATTGATTCCTTTAGAATCTAAGTAATTGCATAGGTGGCGATATACACTAGCTTTGAGGATGCCGGGTAAGGTATCCTCGGAATTCCAAGCGTTGTTATACTCTTTTTCGTTAAGGTCAGCAATCGCTTTGTTGCAGGCGACCCTCAGTGCATTGCGATACATTTCATTACTTGTTGTGTTCCTTAAAATTTCAAACAGTCAGACCCGACCTGAGAAATAAGCAGGTCGGGTCATACTTTTCTCCTCTCTTTATTTTTCTTTATTCTGAAACCACAAGTAATTAGAATCAAATTCCCCTATCAATGGCCTCATTGTATTCGTTCTCCTGGTTGATCAGTTATTCTAAGTAAGATAAGTGGTCTCACTGTTTGATACAGTAAGTTTTTGGTCATAATTTACTGGAACAAATCTTTTAGAAAAGAACAAGTCATGTTTGAGTCCTTATTTACAGTACAGTGGAAATGAACTAGGCGTTGTTTTAGTTGCAAAGGAAACAGGCTATTAAAGGATGAGTTGAGTTTGATTTTTCAGAAATACCCCTCTTCTTTGTCACTGGCTGCTCGACCATAACGACGATGAATCTTCCCTTTTTAAAATCTAAATAATTGCATAAACATCTAGCTCTAAGCGTGTGCTTCAAGCTGTCTTCGAAGTCCCAAACGTTAAACTCTTTCTTGTTGAGCAATCGCAATCGCTTTGTTGCAGGCGACCTCAGTGCATTGCGACATTTTTTGAGAACTTATTTACAGTACACAGGAAATGAACTTAAGCTTTGGTTGTTTTATCTGCAAAAGGAAACGGGTTATTAAAGGATGAGTCGAAGTTTGATATCAGAAATTTTGGGGCATCAAAGACAAAATCCATCAGAGCTTCCGTGGGCTTCGGCCTGGACCCTCTGCTTCTTCTCCTGGATCCCTACTCTTGCTTTGCCCTCCCCTTTCCCCTCTCCAGTCAAGCATATTGATCTTAGATGAAAAGAAACTGAAAAAAAATGGTGAAGAAAGCATTCAAAATCTTATTCTATTAAGGTGAAGTTTAAGTTTAAATTTCTGTATAATATGTGTGTAAAAACGACTGAAATTAGATGTTGTGACATCACAACTCCATATTCCTCAAAGTCTTTATGAAGGATTAGTTCAGAGGTCAAGCAAGTTCATCTTTTTTATGAAAGAGGACTGAAATAAAAAGTGAAGAAGCATTCAAAATATTATTCTGTTAAGAAGATTTGAGAATCGGAGGCTATGACATCACAACTAGTCTGATTTCAGTCATTTTCTATACAAATGATACCAAATTTTAAACTTGAATATCTCTCATAACAGAATAAGATTTTTGAATGCTATCTTCACTTTCCTTTTTTTTTTTTTGTTTCTTTTGAAGTCCTCTTTCATATAAGATATACTTGAATAAGCCCTAAACTAATCCTTTAAATTTCCTGGTAACATGAAAAGCAAAAAAACCATTTCATTGGTGTTATTCTACCCACCACCCATGCTAATATTATCTCAAATTTCTCTTCCCATTACCCCTTGCAGATAGGTTAATGGTAAAAGTTAAATCCATCCAGGCCATTAGGTTCATGGGGCCATGCCGAAAGTTTCTCTTTAAGCCTACATACACGACAACTGAGTTAATCCTGA